>VYYJ01002807.1:0-19417 GCA_021029165.1 Cyphoderus albinus | reverse complement strand
GACAGATTGGTAAAAACTCTCATTTTTAATCTTTTTAATCTTTTTTAATCGGTCTTTGAACGGACCGTTTCGGAAATATGGGGTGGTCGAGCAACAGGACGGTCCCCCAAAAGGAAAACATCTACTAAACTCATGAATTAGAATTAAATTGGATTTGCGCTTGTTGAAACTTCAAAGTAGTTTATTACCACGAAGGACCAAAAAGTCAGGTCACAAAATTTCTTTATGTACATGTAAAGCATTGTGTCTTTTTAATAATATGTATTAAATTTTATAGCCTTTCATCCACCTCCTTAAGTCCGCCGTGCCGTGCTCATTCTCACTTTACTCTCTTCACCCAATGCCATTCTTATTTATGAGCTCTGTAATTATTTCATTTAATCTTTGTGCCCCTTTCAGCTTATTTTTCACCAAAAATGGCCAATACTAACAATAACAATAATAAATAATGGTAGCATGTTTATAATTCTACAGTAGTTTGAAAAGTACAACCAAAATGTTTTCAGTGTGTGCCAGCCATAGCCACGCTCAAACCGCTTTTCGATTAAGAAGGTGACGATAACTTTCTAAATACTGGTAGACTGTCACTGTCACCAACAAAAACATCCAACTGCCACCAGCATGCAAACTGTCATCAAATCAAAGCCAATTATCACTCCAGCAAAATTCAGTGAAAAAAAATGCTCTGAATTTCACATCCAAAAAATCTTGTTCATCATCGCTTGTCACCCGTCGTTCTTCCATTTCATTTCTTTCCACAGAAAAATTCCAGAGTCCTTGCTGTTTGCAAGGTATGAAAACAATCGACTGTCCATGTGCCACTGTCATTTACTCGACTTCTTCGACAAATCAAGCTCTTGCTGAAAAGATTTCACTCGCTGATAGATAGATACTTGACAGAGCTTCATGCGCAGCATTATAAATCACTCAAAGCAAATTTTTTTTAGTATGTATCTGCTTCTGCTTATTTAATCTGTTTCGCCACCACCATTACATCAGGAGCAAGCAGCAGGTAGAAAACGAGAGTAAAAAAGTAGTCCTTTTATTTAAAAAATGCAGGAAAAAATGCATTCATTCCACATGCCTGGATTTTTATGATCGGGATTACAGTTTGCTCCAACTAGCTATGTATTTACAATCTGTTTGGTTTTTGATTGTGGTGCTGTTATTATTACTAGCTATTCATGTCATTACTAATGATAAAAAATCAATTGACGATTGCTGCAGTCATGCTTATTAGAACGGCTCGAGGACCAGCCGGTTGGCGAATTCCAAATCGGAGTAAATGAACCATGAAAATATCAATCGAGAAGACCATGAGGTTCGTCTTTTCACCCCAAAAATGTTTAGTTGATGATGATGATGTAAATGTTAGCAGGAGAAAATAGTTAAAGGTGTTTTGCATACCTTTATGTGCAGGCAGGGATTTATTTTTTTTGGCGGTAGCGGCTGCAAAAAACAGGAGCTTTAGTAAGCGGCAGATGGTCACTCTGATTCGGTTCCTCACTCAGAACGAATTACAAATTCAGATTCGCCATTCCAAGTTTTTTCTCCTTTTTCCTGCTTCAGTCATACAGTCCACCTGAAGAAGAAAAACATGTAGAAAATTTATTGCATGGCTATTCAATATCATTATATCTCTGATATCAAAAGTGAATCTGTGTAAAAATAACACAAGCGAACTCTATAATAGAAAAAACCGTCTCTCAGTTAAAAGGTCATCATTGCAAAGGATAGGTTGTAAAAGATAATGATGGATTTGTTGAATCGCTACATAAAAATTTCAATCTACACACAATCTTTTAAGTACCTAATCATATTTATGATTCTTTTACATCTTGTCAGATTTCATGACATGACAGACAAAGAATAAGACAATAACTCTCGAAACCTGGAAATAAACGAAAGTAATAAATAATTTGGTATAATACAAGAGTCCTTTACTGTGGATTGTAATTGTAAATGGGAGTGGCAGCAGTCGATTACTCGAAACTCGAATTTATAAATAACTTTTAACAATTGATAAAAAAATGCTGTTTGATTTGACTTCTCAATGAAGATCTTGTAGGAAATCTGCAGATTCAGAAAGAATTCCCTAGATAATGATATCATAAAAAGAAAAAGAAATTTAATGCAAATTTTATTTTGTATTTACTGTACATAAGTTTAATAGAGAAATTGAAAATATGCAGAGCTGTTAATATTAAAGTTAATAAATAAAAATGTTATATCTGCGGGCTGGGCTTATCATAAACGCTGAAATCTCGTTTGACTCATAAACATGATATTATTATTGCCTGAGATATGGATCAGAAAATTGTATTATTAAAAAGGAATATTTTTAATATGGCATGGCATGCAATGATATTTAATGATATGCTACATATTAGTAAAAATGTAATATCGAGTTTAATTCAATAATATAATCATGCTTAGAATGGTCTAATTAAATATCCGATTATAGTAGGATATTATACATATATATCGAATGAAATATGTAGACTCTTTTAAACCCGTGTGTGACTGGTCTGACCGGTGGTGGTGACCGTGATTTTATTTTATACCAACTGATACAACAATGATCCATCTGGAATCATGATTTCTGTCGCCAATCATTCTTGGAAAATAAATAGCAGAAGAAAATATTTTCGAGTGAGTTTGATGTTGAAATGCGATATTGCCAGCTTAAGTTGGAGGTATGCAATAGTACAGTAGTGTGAAGAAGAGAGAAATGAAAAAATTCAATGACTTTTCTTTCTTCTCCAAGAACAAATCTTACAATGTATAATTCTATCCTAATATCATCTCCATCTTTTCATAGACAATAGAATACAATGGCAGTGGCGTTGCAATCCAAACATGATTTGAACTTGTGCTCGTGCCATGGATGAACTCTTCTTAATTTCGCCGCAAGTTCTTCGAATTGAAGTAGGCTTGCATCCCCTGATCATGATAATCATCCAAGATTCAAGATCAATATTCGAAGAAGAAAAAAAGTTTCTTGCTGCTTTCATCTCAACTTCTTCAACTCATCGTCATCATATCGTCATCTGTTGCAAAAGACCTTGCTGGTTTTTAACAGGAGAAACAACAACAACAGCTGCTTAGTTGTTTTCATCATCAGCATGATTATGCACTGCTTCTTTAACTGCAATTATTATTATCATCTCTTATAAGTATAAGTTAGAAGATATAACTCCTCTCTCCTAAGCGATATTACACTTCTCTCCTCCAGTTGCTCTCTTTTCTCTCCTTTAACCTGTGGCGATCTGCTTAAGTAAAGTATTATTACATACAATAAAATATCAGGTAAAAGCAGTTCAACTACTGGATTCTGTCGGGTCGAGAGTCGGCGGACAGACGGGATTTTTCTGCTTTTAATACATAGACTCTCTCTGGCTTTCTTGTCTTCGTCATCATGCAGACTTATCTGAGACAACAGTTGGCCAAAAAGTCACTCGAACTCGAAGTCGACTCCTCAAAGCCAGAGTAGACGACAGAAAAAATAGGCGGATGATTTATGATGAAGAAAAAGTGGAAGAGAAACGAGAAAAAATCGCACGTATTACACACCTGTCGATCAGTCGTTATGAAGGGCACGTTCTTGCCACATCACTCACTAAAAGTCTGTCTGCAAAAGGAAAGTTTCGATAAGATGCTGGAGTTGACTGGATGTGAATGCGGAGCTCGTTTTTATCACATGCCATATTTCATCTTTGTTAATGACGAAACTGAAGCACAAAGTGCGACACACGCTTATAACATAGCATCAGGATTATGTATGAAAATGGCGTTTTAAATCTCCACTTACTAAATAGTATTTCCATTTTTTTGCAATTATATTTTTTTACAAAAAAAAAGCTCAACCTTTTTTTAAGGGTCTGCTTTTTTGTCCTAAGGGAGCAATTTAATGAAAATAACTCTAAGGTTTTAAAGCTACTTAATCATAATTGGATCTCCGTAAAATAAATAGTGGAGAAACCAGGGAGTAATTTATTTTTTCCAGTAAGCAATGTATGTTTTAAATTGTTTATTGGATATCTCGGTGTGTCATCGTGCACTTGCTTTGTGTATGAATTCGCTTTCTACTACCGACAAAATGATGATTTTCTACTTACTGCTGTGCCGTGAAACTCTTGATGAGCTGCCGCCGCCGTTAATTTTCTAAACAGCGTGTTTTCATGCTAACAAGACAGGGAATTTTTATATTCCGCACATGACGATCATGACGACTTTAAAAAGCCTTGCTCACACCAATCACATACGCATAAACTCATTTGGTCACAGCGGGAAACAATCTAACAGCTCATCAAATCTTTTTCCTTCCGATACATCAGCGTTGAGGTTGAAGCAAGGCCAAAGTGGAGCGTGTGCTCCCCATTCAAAGTTCAAGATGTCGACAGGCCCAGGTGAAAGGCTGCATGCTCACACATTCCTTTCCTTTTGCAAAAATTATGGCCTTAAGTGAAGCCCATCGAAAGACCACTTCCAGTCCGCTCTTAATTTCGTAGTTGGAGGCGAAACAAAAGCATTCTTCAGCAAAGATGCAATCTGGTAAAGTAAGCAATTTCTTGTTTCAAAGATGTTTTCTCATCTTCACCTAGCTCATGCAAATTCAAGTGAACATATTGCAACAAATAGCGAAGTGACGGCTCCCGGGGTACAGAGTCTGCCTTCTGCCCTGTCCATCACTGCATTATCCAAACGAAGCAAAGGTAAATGGTAGTACATCAGTTTTTTTCGGGGCGTAAAATGAAATGTGCGGATAGCATAAACACGAAAATAAACAAGTAATTCGAGAGCCTCATTGTGTATGCACTTCTAAGAAAAAAGTGGAAGAATTACGTGCTTTTATTATGATGAGGTGATCGTGAACATCGAGATGCATATTTATGAAATGAAGCAGCGGTGCCAACCACCAACCACTCCAATTAACCATGTCGCATCTTAATTCTCAGTCCGGTTCGCTGCTGTTCACCTTTGCGAAATAAGAGCAAAATGAATAAATAAAAGTGAGATGAAATAAAGGTTCGGTCACTCACTGATAACCTTTCTTGAAACGTTTAGTTCAGTTTTTTTGGGAGTACAAAACTTAGAAACAAATGTGGTTTCTCTGCTTTATCTAATAAATTCGACAAGATACCAGCAGAGATAGCAAAAGGTGTGCGTTTTCTTAATTAGCAACTATTTATACTAGACGCTTACACTTTTTCCTATTACTTGGATCAAACCTTTTCTAATAAGTAGACAAGAAAAAAGATGAATTGAAAAATTTGAGAAACGCGAGCAAACGCACGGACTGTGGCTGTCATTTGAAACAAGATTTAGTTTCATTCTCGATTCTTCTTTCAAGATTGGTAGCAGCATGTAACATGTAGCAATAATCGTTTCGACTGTGCTTATTGATTGAATCTTGTGCAAACTTACTTTTTTAATGTTATTTATTACCACTGGTAGGAATTTTTCTCATCGGTGGTCTCAAATCCCCACCGCTATGCTATGGCACACAACGGGACGGCGTCTTGCAATCAGACAAAAGCGGAATTCTAATCACAAAATTCTAATTTTTTGTCAAGTTGTCTACTGGAACTAGAATCATGAATGGCAATAGGTAGATACATTATGCGTATTAAACACGACCATTACAGTAAGAAAGTGGACGATATCCGATATCGGGATTCACCTTTACTCCACTAATGAAGTCTCAGTTTTCAAGGTATTTTCCCTGCTTATCAGCATTGGTGACGACAAAGACAGGTGTGGATTCTCAATGATCACCACAACACATCCACATCCACCACCACCGGTACAGCAATTTTTTATAGTGAATGGTGAAATGGTGAAGGGATTGCAGCATTCCTCACCTACCGCATCATCATTAATATCATTGTCGTCAGTCATATTATTATATATAAGAACTGTACTGTAGCCAACCAACCCAAATACCTTTTGTCTTCGAATTCGTCGTTCGTTACGGATGAATGAGTTTTTGTGTGCAAAGTGGGTAGGAATCACATTAGTGCATGTTCCTCGTATTTTTATTGCTCTGCCTTGCAACGCTTAACATTTAAATCGCAAAACGATAAGATCTGTCCCCATCAATGAAAGCAGCTTTACCAAACCTGGTTGCACCTTCTGATGTCTGACTTTTTCAGCTTTGTTGATAATGAAAGCGGACAGCGTAGATAGAGAAAGATGTATAAAATTTGTGTATAAAATAAGAGTAAAAATGTTATGTTGGTTATCATAATGATAATGTGATATGATCAGAGTTTATTATGTACCACGATATGATTTGGCATGATGTCGGATGGTGGTGGTGGGTGACGGACTACTGGATCAAGTCACTGATGGTGGCTTCTGCAAACCGGGTGAGCTCTGGGTGATCAAGAGGAGATTTGGAAAACTTGAACCAGTTAACCGAACAGGAGGAGCAGAAGACGAAGTAGTCAATCATGATAATGTGTTCGTTTAAATTAAGATTCGTCCAACTAAACTGCAAGCAAACTTATACTTACGTACCTGTAATCAAGCCACTGCCATTAATTTGCACAAGAAGAAACAAAGACTCGATCAAACAACGCTGCTGCAGAAACGACAGCTGAGCAACGAGAAAAAAACTACTCGTTTTTTCCGATTAGGGAAAGGCTCGATTTTCTTTAAACGATTAGATTAGGTGTTGGAGGTGTCATTGTACTCAATACGAGCAAAAAGTTTCCAGTGCACAATTTCGCATTCGCACACAAATCTCCAACTACCAAATTATTCAATCTTCTATGGTACAGTTTAAAATAATTATAAGTAAGAACAAGTAGTTAAATAGTATAATACCAAGCAAAACGATGATTATTCTTCTTAAAGTAAAAATAAATTGATTTTCTGCTCTGGCGTGCAAAAACTCGTAATAAATGAGAATTCATTAGAAATATTTTCTCTGGCTGTTTGCTACCAATTAATTGTCTTCTCAATGACAGCCTGCGAGTACGTGGCCACTGTCATTGAATTAATATTGCGCCCAGGGCAAGCCCTATACGTTTCAAATAATTACTTGGACAGATAAATGAGAATGATTATGCAATTTAACAAAACATGTTATAACACTGCATTCAACAAATCAAGATAGCAAAGCCAGAATAATGAACTCATTCACTTTCTTTTTACCAAACTTTGCATACAAATGTTTCATTTGAAAATCACAACGTCAAATTATAGATCACCCCACTCATTAATTTTTTTTCTTATTACCCTCTGAAATACAAAGCTAAAGAGACAATTAATGGAATGGTCTTACACTGGTCTTTTCTTTTCTCTTTGTTGGTATATTTTTATTGGCTTCTTGTTTAGTTTCGTGAGTAAATTGAACCAGCAAACAAAGAAAAAGTTTCAGCTCGTTCGCCACGCATTTCGCACGTCAAGCCAAGAACACTCATCTCCTTTTACATATCCATTTATTTCCAAATGAAAGTAATAACCATAACTCATACATCATTTATTTGACACATGGCCATCTGAGCATTTTCATGCCTCAAAAATACACACGAGTGTGTCTACTTAATTTAATAGAGCGTAGGTTTATTCAATTCACTGTCTGTACATTACATAAATGCTGGGTCTGAGTGATGGTCGTGTGTGTGGTTGTTGCTGGAGCAAAATCCTGTCGTGCTGCCTATCTTAAGAAAAATGTTTTCAAAAGTCACTAAAGCATGACGATGAGTTTTTATGCTCCCCCTAAAATTCCTTAAAAAAACTGTTTAATATTTAACAAATATTTAAAAATGTACAGAACACAATTTTATGATGTCATGTGATGACCAAGCAAACACGAATAGATCAAAAGTTTTTCGAAGCGATGTGGACCATTCTTCGGTCAAAGAATCTCCGCTTTGGCAGGAATCTTTTGTGTCGATGACACCACATAACTTCGTAATTGTGAAATGTTTATTCACAGTTTACTTATTTCTTGAACAGGTATATTAAAGTGACTTGCTGCTCTTTCGTTCAGCCATAGCCAGGTAAATTCTATTTGCTTTCTCATGAATCACACATTATTTTGTCAACCAGCCACACACAAACATTTTCGCTTCACTTTGACATTGATGCGTACAATGAGGAGGAGAAGAGTCTCCTGAAGGAGTTGAACCAACCTGGTAACAAAATAATATTTGTAAGATCAGTAGATTAATGGAAGGAAAAGTGTCACAAACGTGTCGCCCAGTCTCGGTCTTTGATATATGCGAAAGCAACTCACTCTCCAATCATTAATTTCATCCACTGCTGAGACTGAAATTGTGTCATTTATTGTATTTAAGACTGGTGAAAATCTTCCATCGGAGTCCTTTGGGACTCCTAAAGTTTAAACTGCCTGTTTAAAGTGAGTCCAAAAAGGACAGTTTTCTCCGTATTCTGTCTCATCTCAACTTCTTACCTGGCGACAGTTTGAAACAATGAGCTTGTACCAAGATGAGTTACGGCAAGCTTTGAGAATTAGTATTGTAAAGTAACCTGTTTATATACATAAAATGACAGTCTTTTATCGATATGTCAATTTTCAGACTTTTCTTGTCCTCTGTGTAACTGTCCTGTGCTTTACTCTCTTAGAAGGTGTCCAGTCTTTTTATTAGGACAAAGCCACCAACATTTTTCACTTGCTTTCCTTTACGACTTTATTGTAAATG
Source organism: Cyphoderus albinus (assembly GCA_021029165.1). Taxonomy (NCBI): domain Eukaryota; kingdom Metazoa; phylum Arthropoda; class Collembola; order Entomobryomorpha; family Paronellidae; genus Cyphoderus; species Cyphoderus albinus. The sequence continues at coordinate 10,742 of VYYJ01002807.1, read as the reverse complement.
CGTACATACGTATATCAGCTCGCTCGGCAAATGGATGATGATTGCGGTGTAGGATTATTTACACTATAAAAGTAAGTAACACGCACCTTCCTCCGTGCTTGGAATTGCTGTGCATTAACAATAACCACATTTATTCATTCACACGGTCCTCCTCGCTCACTTTTTGAGAGGAACGAGTTCCCAGGAACCAACAAAGCATAAAAACACGTTAAAGTATAGATACATACATATAGCCGAATGTTGTGGTGAAGCTTGATCACGTTGCTTGTGATTGTGATGGTGTCGAGTGGAACATTTGACAAAACTCCATTGACTGTGAATTTTTGCGTTATTTCATCTCAGCTCCCCTCTTCTCGTCCATAGGAAACATTCCTTCGCACGCAATAACATTTTTTTCTATAGTGCAATAATAACCTTCCTTTAGCACTCACTTTTACACAAAAGTGCCAACATTCTGACTCGCATACATAATAAAAATTCAATGCCTTTCATTTTCTCCGGCTGTTAAAGTTATAAGCAGCCAAAAATAATTAAATATTATTATTACTGTAATATTTTTGAATGGAGGAAAATTTGACATTGTGAAGAAAGTTCAGTACATACGTATTTAATACCTACGTGTCTTGCATGACGAAATTTTGTACCATTGGATTTCGTCAAAGTAATCTAAAGATGTTGATAAGTTGCAGTATCATCCTCTAGGAAAATGTGATGCAATGTTTTCATAATGTCCCTAGAGAGCATTGGGTAATTCCTGAGAATCCTTTTAAAAACTTCACGTCACCGGGGTCATTGCTCATCCACACAAGTCCATATTTACAACATGACATGGAAATACAGGTCAAATAAGTGTCAAATTCCAAAGCGAAAACCTGGCTCGGATAATATTCCATTTCACAAACATAAATTAACATTTAAAAAACTTGAGCAACAAGTTGTACCAACAAGAACCAACCTCCATGGAAGAAATGAAAAGAAGAAAAAAAATTCCAGCAAGTTTCATTTTAAGTACGTGTACGTGAAAGACTCCGCCATGCCACAATGAAGGGGTGAGAACTGATGGGTCGGTGCCCTTCCACACTTCGATTCGACTTCACTTTCCTCCTCACCGAGACCCTTTTGCGTGTTTATTTGTGTGCATGCAATATCAAACTGTGGAAGCGGCCCTTCCTCTTCCAAACAAACTTTGCAGCCGGCTCGGTCACTTTTCACTGGCATATAATTTCATTATAAAGTGTCCGCATATCGAGAAATGAAAATGGAAATAAATAATAGTCAAAAGAATAAAATATTTTTGTTCCATTTTTTTTGTCATGTGGTGGTATGCCCTTAATATTTATTTTCTGTCAAAGTCAACTAATAATAGAGACAGGTAATGCCATCATTTTCATCTGATCTTCATACAATCGTAATTCGTGCAACAAATTTTATGCAGAGGGGAAAGCGTCCACTTTCATTTTCCCTTCTCAATTCTCACCGCAGTCCCACTTCCATTTTCAGTTGCTTGTGCAATCCGCCCATACGGGAATAATAAATTCAAGTAAAGTTATGATAATAAAAGTCTCCTTTTTTCCTTGAATTGCGTCACATCGCATCAACATTCCATTTTTCTTTTCCACACGGATATCGAATGCCAATGCATACAATAATAATAATACTCTCGAGAAATGTATTGAATACTCCACACACCGATGCATCCGTTTGTTTCATGAGAACGACGAAACTTTCGGCTTTCCCATCATCTTTTACACAAAGAGGGTCCAGGTCCAGCCATTGCCATGAGCCTTGATCCCCCTCAACATTATAATCAATACAGCCGCCGCACTACTTTTTTTGCTCTTTGCCACTGCTCCACTTTTTATAGCGTAAAAATGGACCAGAGACAGAACTTTGTTTCAATTTCCTACATTTATTCTCCCTCTGCCCTTGTCATCGTAAATTCTGCTCTCACTCACTCTGAAAACTCTTCATATAAAATTATATCTTACCTACATACATAAACACATACAATATGAAGATATTTATTTTGAAGTCTTATAATAAATACTTTTAGCTATGCTGTCAACTAATCTAACCACCATTACGTCATAAAGGCAAAACAAATGTCAAAATTTTCAGGGCGATGAGAAATACATTGGTGGTTTGATAATACGCTGGTTTCCTAATGAGTAGCTGACTTGCCTCCTCGTGTACTTTTTAGCGATAATTCGTTGACTTTAATGTCAGATAAACATTGCTCAAGAAGACTGTCGTCTAATGAGATTCTTCACCCTTCGACTTCAAGTCATGAATCCATGCCATGCAAGTAAACGCAGGATTAAAAAGTAACAGGGCTCACCATAACCAAAATTGAACTGGCAGAAAAAAACTGTTTACAAAATATGGAATTACTACGTATGTATCCATATGAAAAGCCTTGCAGGAGAAAAATGTTTATATACTTAACTCTGTACACTTAAAATTTTTATACTCGAGTGAGTCAATTATGCAAGAGCATTAGAACACGCAATCCTATCGTGGACTGGTACCGGGCTAAACATTTTACTATTAAGTAGTAATCCTTTCAGACAAAGCGTATCAGTGAAAAGAAGCTGTTGTAACACAGTAGAGTGCAGCGCTGACTTACTCATCAGAAAATAATAATAGTAATCTTTTACATTAACAAAGCATTTTTATACTCACAATCACAGTTGTCTCTAGCCTGGGGTAACAAACACAAACTGATTTTTACGATCTTTTTACGCATGACGACTTTCTTACAGAAAAGACTTCATTCAGTCGGTCAGATATCCCTAATTAAATTCTCCCCTTGGAACTTTCTTAACTACCTACGTTCATTTCATTTCTAATACTACGCAGCAATGACCCCTTGATTGCCCACCTTAATTTAATCATGACATGATACAACAATCGACATCAAAACCTTTTTTGCTCTGGGGTGAAAATACCATGCGATTTCCATTTACTTTCTTTCACTCTTTTTATACCTGAGTAAAGTACTTTACAACTATTTTTTTTTCTTTTGTTTTATTTTCACGGATCAGTGACACCAAGCCAAACTTAGTGAACTGAGTGAGTTGAAGTTTGTATTCAATGAAGAAGGCGAATGAAGCAAACTAAAACGCAACCCACAATCACGAACAATTTTACTGGTGGAATGTGACATGACATTGTTATTGGCGTGTTTCATTTTTTAGTTGAGTGAGGTAAAAAGAGATTATTTACACCGCTCTAAAAAGTGAACAGTAAAGACCCTTGGGATACTAACACCTGGCTGCTTACTGAAAGGCTCCTGAAATCGTTTTACGTGATAAATCAGTCTGTTCAGTTTGCCATCACACCCCATAAAAAGACGCAATGAAAGAAAATCAAATTCGAAATAATGAGGTAAAAATTTAGAACCCTCAAGAAAGAGAAACAAAATAAAAGCCTGCAACTCGATAAACAAAACGATACAAACAATTTTTCAGTGGACTAAAAATTACTATTATTTGATACAGTTTAAATGGAAAGCGATTTGCATATTTTGCCAAATCACTGCAGAGTTGGGTGGCACAAGGCTTTGCAAATTCTTTTCTTACTGCAAGTAATGTACCTACTTACTTTGTATTCCCAAGGGGCAAAGCAAAACGTTTCTTGCAAATTTTAACCGAATTTAAGGTATGACCACCCAGTCAAAAGCGGACAATAAAATATCATAGCAATTTTTTATAAGCCGTGCATGAAACTATGTGGCAGTTCATGGTTGTGGTGCGCACTATCTCATGATAATCAAAATTGATAGGTCAAACTGGTGGACCCTTGGTTCTTTGGAAAATCGACTTTCTCAATTGCAGCTGAGGAAATTTAACCAAAACTTAACCTTTACAATATAAAAAAAAGTTCATTCAGCGAATGAAACGACATGTACAAATGAATCACACAAAATAAGTACACACAATTGAAAGTTTGGTTGCCCTTTCTTGTAAAAATAGTGTAATCAGAGGATTGTTGGATGATTTTGACTGATGATGTTCATCCACCTCTACTTATAAGAATTTGGCATGACCCCAGGCAAAACGGGGTGCTCGCTAAGGTTAACGCATGTTACGATCCAATCATCAAAGAAACTAGATTAGATGAACGTCATTAGTGAAGCATGAGGATTGTGCCTTTTTGTGACTGATTGACTCTTTAAAAGCTAAATTGCTTTCCTCAAAGTCAGAAATGAATTAGGGAGGTGTTGTGGTCAAATGAATGAAAGCGGAGATGAATGGAACAAACGCTAGATAATAATCGATGCTATTGTTGGGTACTCTCGTACGTGATGCAATAATGTAATCTAGGTAACTTCCTAATTTCGTAAAATTACTTCTTTGTGAATTGAAACAATGGAGAGAAAATGAAGTTGCAAAAAACACATTTACGATAAACAAAAATGACCTTTTCTGAATGAGTGGAAGTCTCAACTCCAGAGGTGGTCTTTTGAATTCTTTAGCTGATTCCATCCTTTGTCTTCCTCTTTGTTATGATCTACATAAGTTGACACTGAAGAAGTGAGCACACGTTTCTTTCTCCATTCTACATAAATTCGCTATTGTCTCGCTTAATCCATTCAACTGACAGACAGCCTGACATTATTTGTTCTGGCATGTTTGTAAAGAATTCGTGTAAGTCATTCTTGGCTTATGTAAATCTTAACGACATTGTACTTTATGTATGTACCACAAAATGACAGTGCCCTGCGCACAACCTAAAGTCCATCTCGTACATTTCGAAAAAGAACATTTGCAAATGCTGCACCTAAAGCTGAAAAAGAGCGACATACGGTAAGCGCAAGGCTGCAGAGGTCTTTTCTTCATCGTCACACATCTTCATAATCGTTTTCTTTTTCCTCTAAAACACCAACTTTCCTGAATGTTTTCGCTCCTCTTCTTCCATGGGCTACCTTCTCTCTAATTTATTATTCCTTAAGTGCAAAAGTGCTAAAATTCTCATAAATTGAAAATATATATAATCAACAAGAATAAAAAGGAAACCATACGTTGAGCAAATCATCAGACGAAATTGATTCACGACTTTTTACCTCATATCTATACTTACCGAAAAACACGGCAAAATCTTGATTAACCACTTTTCGCTTTTCCTAACGAGAAAATACATTCAAATTTTTATGTAGGAGAAAAAAAGGTGGATGGGATAATAATAATCATCATGCTCATAAAAATACTTCATCCTCCCTTTTTTCCTTTTGCCTGAATCGGCATTCTTTTCTAAAGCGTATTGAATTTTGGGCCATATGATCCTAAGATGAAATGAATCAAAATCTCTATTTCTTGCCACCAATGTAAATGACCAGTGACCTCCGCCGAGTTCACCGTTTTCTCTTGCTTCTGGGAGATGAGAGCGTAGCAGCAGGTCTTCGAGACCGGCAACAGATCAAAATACAGTTAATCATTCGCATTCTTCTGATATTCCCGAAGAAAGGCAAAAAATTCGGAGAAATTGCATATTAAAAAAATGCTTTCATTTGAAAAGTCCATCTCTATTAAATAGACCTACAACAACGAGAACTTATAAACTTGTAAATATGACGGCTGAATTAGTTTGCAATATAAAAAAATGAATGTCCATCATTTCATCAACCGAGGTTTTTTCTGACTTTTCATTTCGGCTTTGGAACAGTAAAGGAAAAAGATTGAAAACTTTTTGCCGAGATTTACACTCATTATTTAGCAGAAAGAAAGAGAGGCTTGGCTTTTTAAAAAGCAGAAAATACGTGAGAATGATAATATATTTGCTAACATTGTTAGAGCTAAGCCTTCACTCAGAAAATGAGATGCAAATGCCTGTTTACTTCTCCCTTATTACTTCATAATGCGGAACTACTTTTTTGTGGAAGTCCCATCCGAGCAATTTCTACATGACAGAAAGCATCATCTGGGAAAATTGATGCGAGATGTGTTCAAGTTGCAGTCTCTATCACCTCCATCTCGAAGGTGTTCATTATTACATTCAGATTCATGCATCTATTGAGAATAAAAGAAATCTCAATAGAAGAGAAAAAATTCATCACACCTCCAAGCATTTTAACAATGATGTTCATGACAGCGATTAGCTTGATTATGATAAGAGGCGATAATGAAAACAACGGATTTACATTCATCTCCATTCCTCATCATCATATTATAAATTCCTTTCCCTCCAACTTTTCATGATCTACATATTTACAGGAGCGAGATTTAATTTGAAGCAATAAAAATAAGATTTAAGAAGCTTGCCACTATCTTCTAGTTCAAATACCATCATTCTTAAGATTTCTCCTTTTTGATATATGACGAAAGTCACAAATTAACAAGGTGTGGGAATGAGTCCACTGCCGAGATTACGCAGCATGCTCAAATATTTTTTTCAAGTTCATATCGTCATCATATCATGACCATGGCATATCATATCAAGTCTCTTTCCTTAATCCTTGACAAAATATCAGGTGAAGTCGAGATGGCTACTTACCTGATTCATTGAAAAAAATGTAATCTATTACGCGCTGCAAATAATATAATATAATATTACAATGCAAACACGGCAACTTTTCTGTGTGACTGCTTAAAAAACTATGACCACTCTGACTGAACACACCTTTTCGACTTTCGTCCACTTTTTAGATATGACGATGGTGTTGCAATGAGCTGTTGTGAGAGAAATGACGAGTTTCACTTACTTACTTAAACCTTTCGTTGGGACGTGTGAGACAGTCACTCAATTTCAAGCTGATAGATGAAGAATCGTGTAATGGTTCTTGCAGAGAAGTAGATTCTTGTCTGTGTAATTTACTACTTGAAAAAACTCTTTGTTTGCATATTGAACTCGTGTTTTTTCTAGCCTGCACGAACAGTACAAACGATAAATATGAGATTGCGTTTGCGACCAAAAATCCTCAGACTACTATATACAACTTATATCGAGAAGAGCACTTGAGTTGCTCTTGCTACTTACTGTTATGAATAAAGAATTGCCCAACTCATTTTAGGATGGAATGCGTAGGTATTTAGATTTTACAATAGGCTGAGAAGAACGCAATCTGCGAAAGATAAGAAGGAAGAGAAAAAAGTATCAAGTACCTTTGCTTTTGTTAGAGACAGTCTTAAAGAACAGGCGGAGTAATAAAAGAGCCCCAGAATAAATAACAGTGGCAAATGTGTAGCAATCAGAAGTGTTTCGAAGAATAAAACTCAACAAATAATTATTCTTTAGGAGAGTAAAACTAGTTCATCTACTACTCTCAATTTAGCTACTGGTGTAGATATTGGCTAAAAACAGCCCCGTCGGCATTTTGCAAAAAATAAATAAAAACCTACTAACAGCAATCAAGTCCAAAAATATTCAACTTGGCATTTATCGCATTCCTCTATAGAAAAGTTGAGTTAGTAACAAAGGCGCAGACATACCTTTTTACCTCAGGAATGGCACTTCATGGTAATTAGTAATACCGCGTCAAAATTATATTGTGTAATTAAATTTGCCAGATTGAAATACACCCTGAGGCATGCAAAAGTCTCGGTTTGTATACGGATTCAAAAGGTCTTTACTATTTGCATATCATGCAGATTTCTTCTATTTAAGAAATGATCAAGGAACTAGTTAACAGTTCAGCAAACTTAAAGTGACAAAGTCGAACAGGAAATGTGTGCTTAGGTCATCCACTACTGGAGAAAGCTGTAGGAATGTGTCGTGAAAGTCAGCAGACGACTTCTGTTTTCCCACGAAAAATCCCATCTAATAAAATTGGCAATGTAATCAAACAAGTCAAAGTCAAAATGCCCATCAATACAGGTCACGAGAAGACAATCAAAGTTTGATGGGAGTGCTCGCTCATTTTAGCACCTTTCAATTACCATCACCTTCATTATTTATTATCAGCCACTGATCAATGATCGCCTTCACATCTGTAAAATTAATCTTTGAAATTTGTACCTTGTAGTAACATTCTTGAGTCGGTTCATTTTAGAGCAGAATCTGAATTTTTATTTTTAATCATTTAATAATATAGTAATAAGGCAAAACAAAAAATGTTTTCCCAATTTTTAATCTAATTTGCGTGCAGGTTTCTATTTTCCAAAGCTTGCCACTCTGGTAAACAGGGAATTTGGGTAAAATTTTGCTAACTCAAAGGCAAACATTCAATAAATCCACTTTACTCAATTTAAATTTCAAGAGCTGCCTTTAGCGTTGCGTGTGTTTTCCATCAATTCTTCTTGTGAGTGCGGATTCATTATTCATAATAATGGGGATAATTAGTTTGTCTGTCTTCTACAAAGTGCTAGGCATAGCTTTTTATTGCATAAATATTAGAAGAAATTATAACTTTTTTTTGAAAAATATACGTCTGTAAAAGAAAATACCTCTTTAATCACTACCGATTTACGTGATGGATAACTAAATACATACCAAGATTATTAAATGTATTCATGTATGCTCACAGAACCGGCAGCATGCAAATACTGTTGGAGTAAACCGTGAATTTCTTCTGTAACTTAATAGCTCTTTCGGGTAGTTTCTTTAAACGTTGAAATTAAAGGGGAAGCTTGCCGATACTGCTTGCTTGGCTGAGTTGAGAATTTGAAACGAAAAGAAAACGAATCTCTTCAAATTTAATCTTCAGATCGGTAAAATATCTTCAGGGAGAAAGTCCGATTATCTATCACAATTGTCATTATCAGTACGGTATTTTATAAATGATTTGTAATCTACAGTTCCTGACCTTCATTGCCTCCCATTAACAAAGTGAGGAAAAGTCAAGATCAACAAATTGCATCATGTATATAAAGATATCCGGTGTTTTGGAGAACAAAGCAAATTATGAAATGTTTGTGTGCTAAAATTACAATATTGCAAAATGTAAGAAAAATACGAGACACAGACACAAATCTTCCTTAAATCATCACTTTCAAATATGTAGACATGGACATTTGAATGCAATGCACCATGATGCACTACACATGACTCTCAAAGTTGGATCTTGTCGTGACGACATTTCCTGTTTGACAATGAACAGATTTTCGACTTTGAAGTTCACTTCTTCATTCAAAATGTATTGAGTAGGGTAGTTTGAGAAATCTGTGAATGAAAGTTTATTTTTAAACGAAAATGAATTAGTTGGTTGGTATCACCATTGTCTCTCATGTGGTGAGTTTAGTGACATGTTTTGTGTTTGATGATGATGATGCTGCTGCTTGTAATATTTTTCAAGCTGAAATCTCTGTGCAAATTTGTCTTTTTAGAAGTGTTTCACAATTTGACAACCAAACCAATACAAATATTGACTTAAACAGAGCAAGGCTCTTACTTTGTAATCAGAGGGGTGCAACATCTACATATTACAGAGTGAATGTCGGCACGCCACAATGTTTCACTTTATACATTTTTCTTATCCTTTTTATGCATCAATTGGAACAATTCTGTATTAAAGAATTAAGACACTGACTGAGCTCTGAGTCTGAAGAGTGAACTCTTCAAGAGAGGAGATTAATAAGGTTGACATCTGGTAATTTGTAACTTTGAAAGTTCTTCGTGGCTATCCTTTAGCTATAGTAATGTATCCTGTACCGTATAAAAACGTCTTTTTATTGAATGGACGAATGCCGGATTTTTATGCAAATAACCTCAGCCCGACAATGCAAAACTTCATTTTCTTTTTATCACGAAACAATCTTTTGGCCGTATATAATAATAATATTGTTTTTGCCTATCTCTAGAAAAACATACAATTGTGAAAATCCATAAAAATGTGTGTTTTTCCAAAATAATATTTCATTCATGAAATTATACCGTTTCCTTGTTTGTACTGGCTCCTTTACAACTCTACCAAACTGCCGATTAAAATGCACATGTCAGCGTTTACTTCTACATTTTTGTCTGACTGACAGTCATACATAAACAAGAGAGAAATATTATCTTGCTGCTCGTTTTTTTCTCTTTTGTGTGTAAAACATGGGGCAAATATGTTGTGCCTTTCTCATATTATGATATTGTCAGAATTCTTATTACTTTAGTAATTTAAGTGTTATCGTCACTATCATCATCTAACATAAGTGGAATCCTGTATTGTACAGCATTGTCAAATCTACCATGTGCTTTCTAACTTTATAACACATTTTATTCTAACAATGAAGGAAAAGCTAAATAAAATTTTCATCAGGAGCAGATTTCATTTGAAGAGATCATATTTTATAGTGTGGAAGTTGATGCTGATGAAGATTCACTTTTACATCTTTCATTTTTGTAGTGGGGCGGAGTGAAATGAAATGATTTTTTTTCTTGAACCTGGCAATAATCCCAAATGGAGGAAAGTGGAAGTATTTTTTATATCCACGAGCACTCAGTCGTCTCATTCCGTTTCCTTTTTTCACAGCTCTATAACCTGACATCCAGAACATTTTTGGAAAGAAAATCTGCTATCTTTCACATAAATCACAAAATCTCACAGTAATACCATACAAGTTCTGTAAGGCAATTTTAGACGGGGAAAATTGCACTCTACAAAAATGGTCATATATCATCAAGTTAATTAAACAAACCAGCTTATAGATTAAATAGATTTAAACTGGCATTAAAAATATTTCTGTGTTTGCATACTTAGTCAGTTGGTGTCAGGCGTTAAAGAGACAAGTGTCGATAATTAAGATGCATTACATTACACATTACAATACAATACTCACAATTTTGCTTGCACTCGACTTTCAAAGTGCCATGTTAATTTCCAC
>VYYJ01002806.1:0-19420 GCA_021029165.1 Cyphoderus albinus | reverse complement strand
GTCTCCAAAACTAACCATGCAGCTGGCTTGCACGCTCGCACCAGCATCCACAGTTGCCTCGTCACCGAAACTGAATGGAACTATTGCCGGTGGAACTAACCAAACCCAGGACATTTTTTTTCATATTTGCATGCAACCTTTTACGGACCTTTTCTTACAAACTAGTAATTGATTATTAATTAATTAGAATGAATCCATTAGTAAACAGGTTTTGTTGAAACGATGGTCCAAGAATGACATCCAGGAAAACATTAAAATTCTCACTTACCCATCACTTGAACTTCCAAATTTCCTCGAGAAGTGTAGCCTTGGGAGTTGCGCGCCACACAAGTATAGGTTCCCTGGTCACTGGCTCGTTGCACATTTTCAATAATCAGAGTTCCATTCGGGAACACGGCCTGTCGTCGGTTAATCGGCAAAACGCGGCTATCTGTTGTGAACCACGGTAAAAAGCACAATTAATTACAAATGCACTTTCTAGTACTGGCGTAGAGAGAAAGTAAAAACTTTCTACTTACCCTTTTCCCACACGACAGCATCAATGGGGTAACCTGCAACTGGGCAAGTGATTTGGAATGTTTCGCCTGCAACAACCTGAGCTTTCTCCATGGGTTTGACATGCGGAAGACCGTGAATGTTCAGTCTAGCTATATGATAAGCGCTGCCGACCTTGGAAATTGCGATGCACCTGAGAGTAAAAAATAAAAACGAAATTTATTTTCTCTTGAAATAAAAAGCCATTAGAAGTTTTTTTCCCTTGGGCCTTACTTGTAGAGACCTCCGTCATTACTGTGAACATTTGTAACGTTGAGATGGGAAACAACTTCACCGGAAGCAGCAACGTATTGGGAAACCGAGAGCCTTTCTCCATTTGTAACTTTCTTTGAGTCCACTTCCCACACAATCTCGGGTGATGGATTTCCAGTGGCTTTACATTTCAAAGAAACAGTTGGTCCTGGTTGCAAGATCTCTTCACGGAACTTGAAAGTGAGTCGGGGAGGGTCGACTGAAATACAAAAAGGTATAGCATTTTTATAAGAGAAAGTTAAAAAATTGCAAAATTGCATAGGTTGTCCTTCATAACATTCTTGCTTACATCGTCCGCCAAGTTTCAGTTCGGAAGTTGACTGGGCAGAATCCTGATCATTTCTCACAAAGCACTGGTACATTCCCTTGTCTTCACGTCGAACTGCGTCAATGCGAATAACAGATTCAGTTGTGGACAGTCGTTTTCCGTCTTTCATCCATGTCACGTTCTTGACGGGGGAGCCCTGTTAAAATTTATCAAGTCATGCGTACAATTTACATGTTAATATTCTTGCCATTTAAAATCCGCTTTCTCAGCGTCTTACTTGATAATGGCAAGTGAAAGTGGCAGGTCTTCCGAAATCAACAGTTTGTACAGCGGGTTCGACCGTTGCAGCCAGAGGAGCAGTCACAGTCAAAACTGTCTCTACACTTTCCTATATTAATAAATTAATTGCACAATTTTTAAATTACTCCATTTAAAAAAATAAACTTTCCCTGTCAATGAAGCAAAATAGGTGTCAAGTTTTTCCCACCTCTCCAACACTGTTGCTCACTCGGCAAAGGTACTTTCCAGAATCGTCAACCTTCGCTTCCCGAATGATCAAAGTTCCGCCAAGCTGTTTCACGCGCTCGTTCAACTCAACAGGTTCCCTGGTAGAGCCGTCAGTAAACTTGTACCACCTGTAGACAAAGTTACAAAGAAGACACCAAGTTTAGACCAAGCAACTTTTCAGAGGAAATGAAATAACACAGCGCAAATAAAGATTTAAAGTAAATTAATGATGATAACATGCAAAAATGAAATAATTATTATCATCAGTAAGACGCAAAAAGAAAATACAGTTTGAAAGAATGTTAATGTGAAAAGATAGTTTTGACTAGTTCATCAAATTCTCTAAAACTGTCTACTCTCAAAAAATCAAACCTAAACGTTGGCTGTGGGAAAGCCTGAATTGCGCATACTGCAGCGACAGTACCGCCCGCATGAATTTCGCGTGTTTCGGTTATTTTAGAAGCTCCCCGAGGTTGCACTGCTCCAGTTGGTTCTTCACGTTACAATAATCATAATGTGCAACAAACACGCGTTTAGAAATTTATAATTATATGATATTATCAACATTTATCTTTTATTGGGAGACGAGACTGACTCGATTAGAGAATTTGACTTGCAGAATTTTATCCAATTAATTAACTAAAGTAAATGAAATCAAAGTATCATGAAAATTATTTTTTCTACAAAAAATCAATTAAGATGAAAGTTGGACTGCTGTCGAAGGCAAACTATGGGAAATTTGGAACTATGTACTATTGAAAATCGACCTGGATTGTGGAGCAGGATGCGACTGAGCTTCACAGAGTAAAGCTACGTCACTTCCCCGGTAGGTTTTAACTCGCTGCCAACCGTCACCATTTAGCCTTGGTCTGGAGCGACCAGTTGGTTCTGGTTTCATTAAACAATTTCTAAAAAGTGGAACATCTTTACCATAATAAAAGGACAATTTTCCTTTATGTAACAACACATTAATTTATAACAGTCTGAATGTTGGGAGTTAACGAAAAATACTTTATTTTGTTTGCCACATCGACAACAGTCGCGTCTTTCATGTAATTATGAAAGAAATTCTAACAATTCATACAGAGAACCAAGTATAAACGTGATAATTAAAATCTAGCAAAGAATAAGAGCAGAATATAGAAAAATGTATCATTTGTATTACAATTAACCAATTAATGCAAATTGTGATGTAAAAACATTTTTATTTGATGCCTCGTTAAATTATCATCAACCTAAATTCAGGACTGGGAGACCCCTGTGCATCACAGTGCAGGGCTACATTTCTCTTCATTTCTATCATCTTTTTCCCCGTTCCAATTCGATCCCCGTCCCGAATTTTTGGGGAAACACTTGTCTGTGGTTCTGTTCAATTTAATTGTTATTTAACTAACTGGACTAATTCAATTCAACAGAATAATAATATTTATTATAAGCCCTCTTGTAAGCTGTGACGATTCTTCTTTGTATAAACACTTGTCTGTGGTTCTGTTCAATTTAATTGTTATTTAACTAACTGGACTAATTCAATTCAACAGAATAATAATATTTATTATAAGCCCTCTTGTAAGCTGTGACGATTCTCCTTTGTAGCAACAAATTATCTAAACTCTTGTAGGCAAAATTGTCAGTAAGTGAATTTAAATATGAAGGCAATTAAAATATATTTGAACGTACACAAATTGAGGAGGCGGATTTCCCTGAGCCTCACATGTTAATACAGCATTTTCACTTCTCCGAACAGTTCTTTGGGGTCTTACGAGTTCGGGAGATTTTGGGGCAACTCCAGACAAAGGTTCTGAGTGAAGACATTTTCATTCTTTTTCATTTCAACTTTACAACAAATATCACACAAGTTTTACCCAAAAATGTTAGGGACGGGAAATGATTAGCTCGTAGAATTTTTAAAAACTCATTAGAATTAAATAATTATGATGTCCTACGAAAACTCATTGTTTACATAATCTTCTACCTATAGTTTGGATAAGGATGTGCCTGTGCAGGACAAACAATGGCGACTGATGAGCCGGACATTTTTTGCAGGGTTTGCATTCTAGATTCCGTGGGAAACTTTGGTGCAGAGCTACCGAGAGGTTCTGAAATTGGGAACGTTTAAATGCCTCTCATTTATAAATTTAAATTAAATTGAACCTAAATACAAAAATATGTATCGTCCTGAGATGCTGAGAGTACGGGAGTTACCGGTAAATATAAAATATTCCATTATTTAATATTTAATTGTAATTTGTAAAATGTACGTGAAATCGGGTGCGGGATTAGCCTGAGCTGGACAAAGGAGAGCAAAACTGGTTTTCTCTGACATTATAAAAGTGGAACTCAGAGAGGCTGAAGAGAATTTTGGTGCCGTGCTTCCCAAAGGCTCTGGAAATTAGGATTTCATTATTTTATTCTAAGCCTTAATGATGGTAGTACGAATGGTATGATAAAACCTAAACTTGTAAGTAAGCCAATTAAGTGTTGAGAGTTCGGGAAGTAAATTCAGATTCATTCTATATTGATTTCAAGTTCCAATTTTATGCGATTTCTTTAAATATAAAAATTCAGAATTTGTAGTTCGGTATATATACATGAATTCAGGAGCCGGGTTAGCCTGTGCTGGACAAAGAAGAGCAAAACTGGTTTTCTCTGACATTACAAAAGAAGAAATCAGAGACGCAGAAGAGAATTTTGGTGCCGTGCTTCCCAAAGGCTCTGAAAATTAGGATTTATGTAATTATATTACCAGTTCTAAATGATGATAGTAAATATGGTAAACCCTAAACGTAAGCCAATTAAGTGTTGAGAGTTCGGGAAGTAAATTAAGATTCATTCTAAATTGATTTCCATAAGTTTAAGTTTCCATTTTATGCAATTTTGTTAAATAAAAAAATTGAGAATTTGTAGTTAAGTATACATGAATTCAGGAGCCGGGTTAGCCTGCGCTGAACACAAAAGTGCAAAGCTCGTCTTTTCTAATTTTGTAAACGTAGAAGATGAAGACTCCTGGGAAAACTTGGGCGCTGTGCTGCCAAGTGGCTCTGTAACCAAATTTGTGGTTTCAAGTAGTTTTTGTAAATTAGTTTACTTTACTGAATACTACCAAATTCCTTTACTGATAACTTGGGACACGAGAAGTGAGAAAGTGTATGAAAAGTTCCTTATAAAAATTATAGAATTTATAAAAACAGTGATGAAATTCCAAATATCCACCTGTGCACTGGAGGAGGACTGCTTTGAGCATCACACTGCAATGCAACATGTGACTGTCTCGGAACAACCTTTTTAAAGCCACTGCTTTCTCCGTCCCGAACTTTAGGTATCATACTCGTTTGCGGGTCTAATACAGTGAACATTTTTATTACTCGGGAACGGAACATATTATTTATGCCAATCTCAAATTGAATATTTATCTTTCGTTGAATGTGAGAGAAGGGAAGTGGTAGAATTTTTAGAAGAAATATGAATCTGACACTATTACATAAAAGTTCTTTCTTTGTAAAACGTGATAAGAAATTCTGACCGAAAAAGAGGTTTTGGGTGGGCCTGAGCCGGACAAAGAACAGCTACTGCTGCACCGTGGTATACGCTTGTTTGGAGTCTCGCTTCTGATGGAAACTTTGGTGCAGAGCTGCCCAACGGCTCTAAAATAATGTACTAATTTCTTTAACTGAAATATATTTATTTACAAGGTGCCTGAATGTTGGAGTCGGCAAATGTGCTCATTTCACTCGAAATAAAAATAAACACAGGAATGTGTAACAAAATTATTCCAGAAAATTATACAAACTGACTGCCCGTTGTATTTTAAGGTTTTTTTAAAGAAAATAATCTTAGTCTAACCGAAATACAGGTTTTGGATGAGACTGAGCCTGACAAAGAACAGCTACTGATGTGCCGTGGGAAATGGTCGTTTGTTGTATGTTCTGTGAAGGAAACTTTGGTGCAGAGCTTCCCAACGGGTCTGTGATAGACAACGTATGTATCTTATTAATTTAACTATAAAATAACTTTTAAAATGCTTTCATTTACTAGCTTGAATGTTGTGTTGGGATCGATAATGCAAAACAGTAAATACCTAATCTTTCGGAACGATTTTAATTGGACTATCTAAATCTGACAGCCTGATATTTTCCCTTTAATGGTAAATATTATGTTAAGTCTAACCGAAACGTAGGTTCTGGATGAGCCTGAGCTGGACAAAGAACAATCTACTGCTGTACCATGGAAAACGGTCGTTTGGTGTCGGCTCTCTGAAGGGAACTTTGGTGCAGAGCTTCCCAACGGTTCTACGATAACATGATCAGCGTATGTATTTAACTGAAACTAGCTTAGCTTAAATTGCTTTCTTCGACTAGCCTGAATGTTGGGTTTACAGCGCTGTTAAAACTGCAGTTAGTTTTCGAGTATGCTTATTTATTCGAGGACCAAGCAATAACGAAAAACTAATCGAGCTATATCTGTGTTTTAATTTAACTTTTTGTTAAGACAAAATAATAAAATCTGACCGAAAAATGGGTTTCGGGTGAGCCTGAGCCTGACAAAGAACAGCTACTGTTGCACCGTTAAAAACGGTCGTGTGATGGGTGCTTTGTGACGGAAACTTTGGTGCAGAGCTTCCCAACGGGTCTATGATAGATAACGTATGAATTTAGTATTTAACTGAAACTTCCACTTTAAATATGTTCGTTCATTCACTAGCCTGAATGTTGGAGTCGGTAAATGTGCTAAAGATTTGACTTCTTGAAACATAATTATTCAATTAAGATTGAGGTTATAAATAAAACATTTACATGAAGGAAGGCTGCGGATATGCCTGAGCAGGGCACAATAATGCAAAGTCTGATTTCTCCGATTTTACAAATGTAGAAGATAAGGCCTGCGATGAAAATTTGGGCGCAGTGCTACCGAGTGGTTCTACATTACAACAAATACAGAATCCATAATTGGAACTCTATTTCTATCTCATGTAAAAAAAATATTTTTAGTGTTGCCCTTGCCCTTGCCTGAATGCAGAAGTGAATTGCAGAAACCCTGACTTAACTCGAATATTCGCAACGTTTTACCTATATTATATTTGCCTGTATTACCTATGCTGTGGCGGTGGATTGCTCTGTGCATCGCATACAAGTGCGATTGAGGAAGCTCGGGCAACCGTCTTTTGAAATAATTTTGTGTCACCGTCCCGTACTTTCGGTGGCATGCTAATTTGTGGAGCTGTATGGAAAATTGCACATTCCACAATTTACCAATTAGTTAGCTCATCACTCTGAATTCATTTCTAGAATGTGTTTAATGGTCTTGGTCTTGGATGTAATAACCAGATAATCTGGAGATCTCAGACGATAAATAAATTAAATTAAATTAATGACAGTGTGACGGAGGGAGCGGCTCAATTGATTTGCAAATATGAGGAAGGTAACGCCGTTAACATTTTGATGAAAATTCCTAAGCTAAATTACATCTTACTTATAATGAGGAGGTGGAAATGCCTGTGCCGAACAAAGGAGAGCGAACGAATTGTCTTGATGTTTCGTAAATGAAATGCTCTGAATACTTCCAGAAAAAGTTGGCTTTGTTGTCCCGATAGGATCTACATGTTTCAATATTTTGTTTCAATAACTTCAAACGTTACAATTCTAATATAGTGATTTGATTAGAAGCTGCCCGGCCCTGAAGGGTTGAAGGAAGACTCGGGAGTGAGAAACACTGACTAAAAAATTTCAAACTTAAAATTTTCATAATTTCCAAGATTCTTTTATCATGCTAACCAGAATGTGGGCGGAGGATGACTCTGTGCATCACAGAGTAATGAAACTGTCCTTTTCTCATCTGCGGAAACCTTTGCTCCATTGAAGTTTCTATCCCTGCCTCTGGGCTTTACACTTGTATGAGGTTCTAGTAGGGCATTAACACGATTATCGATATGATGATTGGCCATGACCAAAAAAAGTCAAATGAGATGGACACCCCTGAATGTTACTTAGACAGGGAAGCATTTGCGTATTTAATAAAGCTGTGAATATTTTACCGACTATTGCACCAACCAATTAATTAGAAATTAAATATTCATCCACATACTTAAAATGAGGCACTGGATTTCCCTGAGCCTCGCATATTAAAACTGCTACCTCGCCCCTGCGACAAATCGTTGGTGGTCGTAGCATTTGAGGTGATCTTGGGGCAACACCGACCAACGGCTCTTTAAATCCAAAAAATTGATGTCTTTTATTTAAAATTCCCTTTAATTGTCTATCTAGCTCAACGTATTTATATGAAAATCGCCTGTGAACGGGAAGTGAGACGCATTCTAATGTAATTCTAATGAAAATTTTCTAAATAAATTTCTGAAACTGACCAAAATTCTGGAGGAGGATTGCTTTGAGCATCACACATGAATGCAACAGATTTCTTTGACGCGACAACTAGTTTCGATCCTATGCTGGTTCCATCTCTTAGCCTCGGTATGACGCTTGTTTGTGGCTCTAAACATGATTCACATGAATCTCTCAATTAGTCTCAATTACAGGCTACCCATAATTTGTAATCTGTCAAATTGGATGCACCCCATGATTCATGGGCCATGAAGCACTAAATGTTAGGAGAGACGTGGGCAAAATCCGAAGAAAAAAAAATCACTGAAACCTACTTAAAATGTGGGAAAGGGTTTCCCTGAGCTTCGCAAGTGATCACTGCTGCTTCACTCTGCTTTGTGAACACAGGTGGATGAAACTGAGCCCTGGGCTTCACACCAACCAACGGTTCTGCGAATTGACCGCGTCACGGTTATAACCATATTAAAATGCTTAATTTAATTAGCCCTGTCAAGCATCTCAAATAATTTATAAGGCATGGTATACTCAGTCCTAATTTTTATGCCAGGGAGCGGAAAGTGAAATTTGCGTTGTTAGTTGGTTAGGATAGGAAACCCCGTTACAAATTAACGTCACCTTGACCATGGCGCAGGGTTTCCCTGTGCAAGACAAGTCATAGACAAAGAGGAACCTGACGAGCCGACCATCGCTTGTAAGCGGGATGTTTGTGGAAGATTTGGCGCAGAACTTCCCATCGGTTCTATGAATTCCAATTTCCACGAAAACAACCAAGTCAATTACTAAACAGTCTCGTCGTATTACTTTTGTATGCGACTGTGACGTATTTCAGAGAGGCAGCCCTTATCTAACCGTAAAGCCGAGTGCAAATATGAAATTTGATTAAGGTGACGCCCTGTCATTCCAACCTGAAATTAGGGACGGGATTTCCTTGTGCGAGACACGTAATCGCTAATGATGATCCAGACGACCTGACCATTGCTTGGAGGCGTGAGTCGTACGGCAAATTTGGCATCGAGCTTCCCATTGGTTCTATGCATTGAAATTGTGACAAACGGAATTCATCTCTTAGATGCTGAATAATAGAATGGATCCATACATTGAAGAACAAATGAAAGATATGAGAGGGACAGCCCATTTCGCAAGAATGTAATCTTCGTGAAAGTTATTAACATTTCTCAGATCTTGTGACACTAATTTCCTGTTCTTTTATGCTCCATGTCATTTTTGCTTCCTCTTTATTTACTCACTTGAAATGAGGAGGTGGATGGGCTTGGGAAGAGCAGAGCAGAGCAAAGGGAGTCCCCTCTTCCTTGAAGAAGGAGTGAGAGTGTGCTTGACTCGAAAACTTTGGAGCTGTGCCTCCAAGCGGCTCTATTCATTCAATTTGTTAAAACAGCCCGATTTTTTCTTAGTTTTTGTCTTTAATGATACTCAACGCTTTCATAGGAAGCCCGGCCTGAATCTTGGGATTTTATGAGTAAATTAGCAAAAATTGTAAGATTTACATAGAGTTTGGAGCAGGATAGGCCTGAGCTGGGCACAGAAGTGCGATTGCGGTTCCATGATCTTTGAAAAATGCCTGCATGTGGGCCTGACTTGAAAATTTTGGTGCGGTGCCACCAAGAGGTTCTAGAGAATCATATATAATTAACGAAGACCTTTAAGAACTGCTACATATTCTCATGTCCATGCTATAACCTAATTTTAATGAAGCCTGAATTTTGGGAGCCCATGCATGGGTAGGACGGTTTATATGAATAAAATGCAAATGTAAACCTACATAAAATTAGGTGGTGGGTAAGCCTGAGCGGGACAAAACAGCGCAATCACATTGCCTCCTTCATGGACAAATCCTGACAGCACCAGAGCGTTTCCAGAGAATCTGGGCGAAGTACCTCCCAAAGGTTCTACAAATTTCAGTTTCATGTTTCTTTCAATCTCTAATTGATTGTTGCTTTTTACCATTGAATGTTATATCTACAAACATTTTTAGAGGGACGGCCTGACATTTCGCTAATGTAACAATTACAATAATATCAAACTGCTCACTTAAATTGCGCTGGTGGAAATGACTGCGCTGGACAAAGCAATCCAAACGTCTTCCCTTTCCTACCCTGTATGGCAAAGCCGGAAATTTTCATGTCCCCAGAAAATCTTGGTGCTGTGCTACCGTGTGGCTCTGAATAATTCGATGTAAGTGCATTTTCATTTCACTTTGTTTTGCTTGTCATTTTAATTGTGCAGTGAGAGAGAGGCAGCCTTCTATAACTTACTTACTAATACAATACTGAATGAAAGGGAACGGTATCACTTATCTTTTTTTCTAGTTATTTATTGGATCATAATTATAATAATTATCTTAAAATATGGTTAACATCAGCTCACTGAAACTCTGCTGGTGGGTATGACTGAGCTGGGCATATCAAACCAAAAGTGGATCCTTTCTTTCCAATTTTCATGAAACCTAAATGTCACCCGAAAACCGGGGCGCTGTTCCTCCCAGCGGCTCTGCGAAATTTTTTGCATTTTTTATTTCGTTTTATAATTTTGCATTGCGTATTACAAGCGGGGCAGCCCGATGCTCATCCTTTACCTTTATAATAATGTTATTGTTCTACTGGCACACAGACATTTTAGATACGCATTTTTTTGAAATGTCACCTACTTTTTGACATTTTACGTCCTGTTGTCTTAATAATGGCAAATGCTTTATGCGTTGCTTTGCATGCGCCAAACTTTACCTATAATTCGGAGCAGGGTATGCTTGAGCCGGACAGAGAAGAGCAACGGGACTACCCGTCCCCCATGTGAACCAACCCACTAGTTGTGAATTGCCCGGAAATGTAGGTGCCGTTCCACCCATTGGGTCTTAAAAACAATGAATTATTTCATGCTATAACTAACTGATATGAAGTGAACAATTTCCTCGAAAGGGGCGACCCAAAGTAATTTGTACTCGTTCTGACCTAACTAACACCTTGCTATATTCAAAGTGAATTGAGGATGAAGCAATTTGAACTTACTTAAAATTCGGCGAAGGATTCGCTTGCGCCGAACACAAAAGTGCAAACGCACTGCCTTGCTCCCAGGTATATGCTGATGTTTCAGAACGGTGCGAGAACTTGGGTCTGATACTTCCCATCGGCTCTTTAATTCAGTTAAATTAATCAAATTTTTCAATTTCCTTTACACATCCTAAATATCTTCTATATAGATTCTACTACTGCTGCTGATTGGCACAGGGAGGTGAAGCGGCCCAAAACGTGATTTATGATGATTACGGTACTGCCTTTCTTTTTATGCATTTCTTTTTATGAAACTAAATGCCAAACACAAAACAAGAAATCCTAGCAATTATCTATACATACACATAAACGAAAAAGTGCCATTTATTGTTTCACCAACCCAAATACTGGCACAGGGTATCCCTGCGATGGACAAAACAAGACATGAGGGGTTCCCGCAAATGCTTCCACAGATCTGCTCTTCTCTTTTCCACTCGTAAATCTTGGTGCCACTGAGCCAATTGGATCTAGCAAATTTGAAGATGTATGCAAAATTCTAATTTCAGGTTTTTATGTAATTGTCAGCTAATTAACGAAAATGCTAGGAGAATCTTACTAAAAAGAGACTGGAAGTTTTAGATTTGCATAAGAAGTCCTACACAAAACCAAGTATTTTTATATCGATAACACCGCTAGTTAATTTAATTCTTTACCAATCAATTACACAACTTAATTGCTAACTTGAACTATTGACACTAACCTAACTGTTGGAACAGGATAGCCTTGGGCAGGGCAAAACAATGAGATTGTGGCAGTTGTCGCAGTCTCTACAAATTTGAATCGTTCCGAAAATGGAAATTTTGGGGCTACGCTAGAAAATGGCTCTACAAGTAACAAGTAAAATATATGGAATTTTCAAATTACTTGATTTAATTTAATTTCTGAATGATTTTCAATGAAAAAGTTGAAAAAATCTGCAAATCACTTCCCGTCTCCCAACATTCAGGCTTCGGGCCGCCCCTCTCATATGAATCCGGCAATTTTCCTTATGGCTTTTTCGTTAAAATATCAATCGAGTTATTTTTGTTCAGTATTTAAAATTAATTTTAACAAGAATCTGAATGAATTTGATTGCAAATTTATTTTTTATTTTGACGCCATGTAATTGCCAGATTCATTCCATCGTCACAGCCCATTTAACAGAAAGGAAGTGTACTTTAATTTGACATTTTTCGTTTCTTTTTTGAGAAAGTTTTTAAATGTTTAGGAATAATTTATATTTAAATTTTAGTTTAATCGGACTGATTCAGAACTGTATTGCATGTTAAGCATGGAATACATTTCACACTTCCTTTCTGATGGCTTATGTAAATTTATTCAAAATCTCAAAGTTTGTTTTACCTGTGATAACCAGTTTACCAGCTGAAGCGCTCATACGAGTCTCACCAGTTAACCGGTGTTTTGTTTGGCACCTGAAAAAAAAAAATTCAACGTTCATATAAAAATTATGCAATTACAATTATAAGTTTCCAACTTTCTAATTTGAATTCAAATTGTTTCGTTTTGTTGAGAAACATGAAAGATGTTGACTTTGACTCTACCTGTATTCCTTGAATCCATCCTCTGGTCGCACATCTTTAATATGGAGCTCACCCGAGGGCAAAACAACGAATTTACCATCTTTTGAAAACGAATAAAATACAAGATTAGTGACTGTTCAAAGGTAAATGCAGAAATAAAAATGTTTCAACAAGAACAATCGGACATGGCGGGTGCACGGGTCACAGGTCATTTTATAAAAATGCATTTATTAAGAACTTTCTTCATTTGGAAACTGATGCATTTCCAAATGAAGAAATTTTCATTCAATTCAAAACTTTAAAAAAATCATTATCATTATAAATAATCAATCTTTTCTATTAACTGCATAAATTCAATCAACAGCTTAGCTTAGTTGGGCTTTCTCCAAAGCTGAGCTATTTCCTACTTGAAGAATGTGCATCTATTTAATTTTCATGGAACCACTGCTTTCACTTTGCAATCTTTGTTTCACTTTCACTCTGGACGAAAGGCGGGCAACTCAAAACACTTTTGTAAACATCCCTACCTAAGCATGAGACACGCGGTTGATAACCTAAAACACATGGGGCATTGAACTAAAACCAAAACAACTCAGACTGCTTTCACTCGGGAAAGCAGAGTGAAAACGAGAGATTCCGACCGAACGTAACCAGTACACCTACCATGCAATGATACAATACAGAGCACACACAAGAGCAACTTTTTCATTCACTGGCCACACTTTTCCTTTCCAATGCATAACAAGAGCATCCAATGCATTTTCAGAAAGCGGGCTTTCACAAAGCACCGTATTTACTAACACCAGAGTAATAATCAACAAGTGGCAACTAACGCATTTCTTTGATCATTCAACTCCTTCCGGAGAACTTTCCCCTGTGCATTTCCTCTTGCCTTTATTGTCAATGAAAAAAATGTGTGCTCAAGCAAGCATAAAAAAATATTTTTATACTTTCTTCGTAAGTATTGCTCATGTTCCATCTTCATAAAGAGTAAAAAATAAAATCGCGGGCACTTTCTTTACCATGTGCTGAGGTGGTTTGCGGTGTATACTCCTGTCCGTCAGAATCAACCCATGCAATAATTTGAAGAAAGTCAGCAACAAATGAAGGGATTTTTACATTTCAGGATGAGATTGTTGCCACGAATTACGTACTCGTTTTCAGGTTCGCTTTCGTACTGCTGAGCCACAACTAAAAATAAATTGAGCAAGGAACCGGAAATAAGTAAAATAACAATTGAAAAGAAACTTTCTCACTTTTTCCTCAATTTTCAGTTCTTAATGCAGTGAAGTAAAAAATACCCGGCAAAAATTATTAAACCCCTTATGAAATCATGCCCCTAGTGTTCTTATCTCGTTTTGATATAAATGGAAAAACTTTTTCACCGTAATTTCTTGCATCTTGACTATAAACATTGCCGTCAGAATCATGCCACGAAACTATTTCCAAGTAGTCCGCCACAAACGATGGAATTTTGCATTTGAGTACACCAGCGTTTCCCCTGATAATGTATTCCTGATCGCCATGCGTGTCATAGACTTGGGAAACCACTGTGTGAATGGAAAGCAGCATAATTTCATTTTACTTCCTAATCTAATCACTCTATAATCTAATTATCCTTAAAATCTATAATGTAATATGACGCAACCCTGCAATGCAATTAATCCGTCACACGTTCCGGTCCGATTGTCCTGGTTTTTATTATTTAATTTTTGTAATACGCTACCGTGAGTCTTTCCATCATTTGAATACACATTGTCAGCGTCATCAATCCATGCAACGACTTCCAAAAAGTCTGCGACGAATGACGGAATGCGGCATTTGAGAATGGCGGAATTGCCTCGAATAATATGTTCTTGGTCACCGTACGTGTCGTATGCTTGGGTGACCACTACATTATAAAAACAAGTCACATATTTAACATAAAAAACCACTCAACGAGACATTTAACTGTTCATCATCTGTGATCTTAATGATCTTAATCATCCCATGCAACATAAATGTCAACCGCTTGCGTGCTTAACTGCCACTCTTCTTTCCTTTTTTGTTAGAATAAAAGTGTCATATACAATATGAACATGAGACAGTCAGGGATATCTGACAGACTCTATTTAAATATCGCCTAAACAAGCGGAAAATGGCAGGAGGTAAAACGTTTATTAAAATGTAAGCTAATTAAACTGCTTTATGACTAAATAAAGCATCTCACTGACCTGACCCTTCTGTGTGTAAATAAAAAGTCGCTCGCACTCAACTCTGTACCGATTGTTCTGTTTTTGGTCATTGCAAGATAATGACTTTTCATTTTATGGATCATAAAGCTAGATATGATATGATAAGCGGAAAATACCGAACGCGTGTTTCTCTGGGGAATACACATTGCCAATGTCATCGTGCCATCCGATCACTTCCAAAAAGTCTGAGACGAATGAGGGGATTTTGCATTTCAGAATGGCCGAGTTACCCCTGATGATATCTTCTTGGTCACCGTAGGTGTTATAGCTTTGGGTTACCACTGAATCATCATTCATAAGAATAAAAACGCTCTTCTAATAATCTCGTTCAAATCACCAAGATAATAATACATCAGTCAGTGATTTAAACTGTATGCGTCCTATAGCTCTATATTTATAAATATTACAAAGCTTGGAAGTTCCTGCCTGACCTTGTTGCTGATTCCTAGACGGTCGTTAGAAAATTTATTAATGTTTTTTATTACCCGTCACCCACCATGTCCATGTTTGTTTCGTTTTCGTTATTAAGTGAAAATGTTACGAGTGATTTTTATTTACCCCCAGAATTAGTAATATCGTAAACGTCGCCATCTGAATCTATCCAATTCATGACTGACACGAAGTCAGCCACAAAAGCAGGAATGTTGCATTTAAGCACTGCGTTATTGCCACGGATCACGTATTCAGATACAATCTCTGATGCGTAATGTTGGGCAACGACTGCAAAGATGAATAAAAAAATCTCTCTAATGTTTTGTTCTCCGCTGCGCTCATGCACAAAGGAGAAAATAATCCTTGACTAACAAAATTAAACTACCGGTGCATGACAAAATCAATGTTTCACACATGAAATAAAACTGCAAAATGAACGATAACAATGCTCAGAGTGTAAATATAAAATGATTCAGCCTGACTTTATTTTGACAGCTAAATTTTCAGAATGCTTCCAAATACCAAAATTGCTTTCATTGCAACACTTCTTTCAAAGTACCTTAGTTTTTAAAATGCGATTTAATTTTTATGTACCCGACCCGCCATATCGACGCCCTTCCGTGAACTAAATAAATTTGCTGACCATGATTTGCCTTTGGAGTATACACATAGGATAGTGTCTGTTTCATCGATCCACGCTACAATTTGAAGGAAGTCTCCAACGAATGAAGGCATTTCACACTTGAGAATACCAGAATTTCCTTTTATCACGTACAAGTTGTGCACTTCCGTAGCATAAGATTGAGCGACAGCTACGAATTTCAAAAAGACATCCTGAGCTGTGAAACTAATTTTTCACATTTCATTCAATGAGAATTTCTTAAGATCTAAAAAGAAATGCACCGGTGTACACCCGCCGACCTTTTGTGTCCAAACCATTCTTGTCTTTATGACTTTTAAAAATTCTAACCAGAGTATTTCGTCTCCATTGAGTATACATTTTCGTCAGAGTCTTGCCAGCCTGTGACGGTCAAGAAATCTGCAACGAAAGCTTGGAATGTTGCAGCGAAGTGTGACGCTATTGCCACGGATTACGTGTTCATTGTGTACCTCGATCATGAATTGTTGGGAGACCACTGAAAACGGATTATTTCTAATTTAATACTTACAACCATTGCTTAAAATAATTCTAGAAATCTACTTTTCATCTTGAACGTTTCCTCGTAGTTAGAAAAAATGTTTGCGCATTATGCAAATGACTCATCGTGTCTGTTTTATTCAGAATGAAAATCGACCTGAACTGACCCCATGTGTTTCCCACCATGTCAGAGTTGTCTGATGTCGTCGTTAATCATGAAAACATGATAAGCAAATCTTTGAGAGAACGAACCATAATTCTTTGAATCTGGTGTGTAAATGTCGTCGGCAGTTGATTGCCACTCTACGACAGTCAAAAAGTCGGCAACGTACGATGGGACCTGACACTTCATAATCGCATTGTTCCCTTTGATCGCATGTTCTTTTATTGGGTCTACTTCGTACTTTTGAGCGACCACTGTGGGCAATTAATTAATCAAAGTTTCAGTTAACAAATAAAATAAACAAAAAGTGACAACGAACAAAAGTGGAGACCTCCTACAACAGTCCATAAATAAAAGTGGCATTGTTATTTTGTCGAGCATCTCGACTTTATTTTTCTAACCAGCCATGTCCGTATGCCCTTTTGCAATTGAAGTTGGTCAAAATGATTTAAGCAAATACCATATTTATCATTTCTTAAAATTGGCTCGTCATCTTGAAACCATGAGTCGACAGTTAGAAAATCTCCAACGAAAGTTGGCGTCGAGCATTTGAATATTGCTGCGTTTCCTCGAATCACATCTTCTTCAAACACTTTCGCCGCATATGGCTGGTTCACAACTTTCAATACAAATTTATGCTCAAGTTAGGGCACTTTTTTCTCTTTGAATTAGTTCAGTCAAATAAAAAAGGCGGAACATTTTACTCGTTTGTGTTATTTGGACAAGCTAACGCATAGAACTACCTACAAAACAACTCAATGTATGTAGTTGTAGTACATAATTTACACATTTCCCTTTCCTCTAGTTTTTTATAGGCACATAAAATTTACTCTGCTCCACTAAGAAAATATTTTTGCCCAACTTGACGATGACAACAGCGACCTCCACCTACACCCGCCAAGTCGATGGATTCTGCAAAATCGTTTATTTGCAACGTGCGTTTTACATACCGTAACCATCATTTTTGTCAATCTGTGAATCATCTTGGAACCATGAGCTCACAGTGACGAAGTCGCCAACAAAAGCGGGCAAGTTACACTTCATTAGAGCCGAGTTCCCACGGATGACATGCTCCTCCCAGACATTCGCCGTGTAACTTTGACTGACAACTGTATATTTTTGTTTCAAGTGATCACGTTTCATTATACGAAATTCGAGTAAATCATCTACGAAGAATCTTTCTTACATTCGGTTTCAAAATAATAAACAGTCAAAAGTGCATTTTCATTCTATTTCTTTCACTTTTAAAGCTTTCAATCTTTCGATGCTCCACTAGAACTGACTCTTCTAAACATCTAGTGTAGGCTGATGCTCCACTTTTTTACCGTTTTGTAATCTACTAGAACATCTGCAGTGCAAATTGCATAAGCCTATAATTTTGCAAACATCAATTTATCCTGATTACTGCTGCCTATTACAAGAAGTCAAATCTAAAAAGGTTTATGACCTACTGTGTTTGCAAAACATGCACATGCCGAACAGTAGAGACCTACCAGAGAGCATAATGTTATTAGATAAAATTGTCCTTCCTAATGAAACTAAATAAATTGAGCTTGTCGCTTCTTTGTCGAAAGCCACTGTGGTGTGTCCAAAGACAATGTAAAAAGTTCATTTTGGACATGTTCGCTTATTTTTATCCTTCATTGCATTAAATCATGTTTTATTGTTATTATTACATACATATCTTCACGTTACTTGATGCCCTCTCGAAAAATACTACAATGCAATGAACTGTTATACCATCACCCGCTAATTTCTCCAAGATGTGTATATATAATCTGTGCTAAAATAATGTTTGCACCACCCACCCATTATGCTTGATTAGTAGCATGCGAAAAGTCGCTTACAACCTAACTCCTCGTCCATTCACCGACATTATTGCTTTTTGCTATTATCATTACCAATCATTAGATACTACTAGTTAGTATTATTTATATCATGATTTCCACATAGCATGTGTATTATTATTATTATTAAACGAGTAATGGCACTATTGCTGCAAACAATCATTAATCTTCCGCTACCGACTGGTGAACGAATGAATCTTTTATGAGCTATATGGACATACTATTAATATTACATACATATATATTTACATTATCCTGAAGAGAATATGAATTTGAGTTGAGATTTCCTTTTTATAATCTAGAAAAGAGCTGAAGGAACGTTCATACCAGCACGGACGTGCACATCTCTGGAGTGAATGGTTCCAACGGAGTTACGGGCCAGACAAATGTAGGTTTGAGCATGAACCTCTTGACGGTAGTCCTCCGCACGGAATGGTGGAAAGACCAGGGCACCAGATGCCAACACCTGAATCAAGAAAATAATGCGTAAGTACATACATATTTACAAAAGTCGCTTTTCTCCTCTTCCTTGCCAATTTTGTTTGTGGAAAAACACTTGGGTCATAGTCATCTATCTGGTGGATTGTGAGGGGTTTGATAGTATTATGAATGAAGTATAGCATGAAGTTAATGAAATGAAATTCTTGATCTGTGTATCATAAGGTATTATGTTTATAGTTTATGTACATCATTTTCAGTTTCGCTTGACATGAGGTGAATCTCTATGAATGTTAAGCAGCCGTTTGAGCTGCTGCAACTCAAGTTGATGAGTTGCTTCCCCAATCCATTTTGCACACCCACTGCCACTGATTGTGCTTACGGTTTTTCAACAAGAACCAAAAACCTAAAAGCCAAAATTCTACTTTGTCATGTATTTAAGTTGCACCTCCTTGGTTCTCCCACTCTGATGATGACTGTAAGAAAATACTTTCAAAGATTAATCTAAGCTGCCTAAACTAGCCCTAGCCAGTGCCAAATTGAAATTATTGGGTATAGAGAGAGAAATTGTGATTTTCAAATTATACTTATTAACCATTTAACTCACTCCAACTAAATTATTCATGCACAAATAAGGCTTCTGCAAAGTTGGAGTCAACGAAACTCTTT
>VYYJ01002805.1:0-19434 GCA_021029165.1 Cyphoderus albinus | reverse complement strand
AATGGAACAATGAAGAGTTTGAAACGATAAATGTCAGATAAATATCCATAAATCAGTTAATTGACTTTTAAAGCAACAAACTCTGACCGACTTCGGTCTGGGTCAAATGGCGTTGACTTGATATACCAAAACCCAAATATATAAAATTGGCGGCCAGACTTAGGGCTATTGTGGAGGAGTGTAGCCCAATTGAACGAATGGTCAAATTAGTCAATCAACTAATTTATGGATTATAAGTGCACAAGGTATAAGAAGTCCAAAAACAGCTTAAATGCAACATCGGGTAATAAGTATTTAACGCTATGTATTACTTCGTTAAATGTATCTAAATATGCATATTAAATCCAACCGCGCGTAATTTTATTATATTTTTTCTTCAACTTACTTAATCTTATACTTACTTTTTTTAATCCTTACTTTTTTTTACTTACTTTTTTTTCCTAGAACCCTAGCTCCCAACCCGCTACTGTAATCAACTTGTAATTCAAAGGTTTATGTGAATCGACTCCTCCATTTTGTTTAGATTGATGCTAACACTCTCTTTGGTTGAATGAAATGCGTCTCATTTGAGGCATGATATAATTTATATACGATGTTTCATGTATTCATGCTTACAAGGCAAGATGGAAATCATGGAGAAAGTCATGAGAAACATTAAACATTGAAATACAACTTTTCAGTTGTATTTCAACACTGTTGGAATAGTCGTTTTGTATTTTGAAGTAAGAGAAAAGTCTTTTATAGCTGAACAATTTTTGTTGGAAATACCACACCAAACAAAGCACAACTAATATTTGAACATCTACAAATTCAACATTTATTATACCAATCTAGTTTAAATTGCGAAATTGTGATCATTAATAATAAGTCAATTCTGTATTTGCCGCTTTTGATCTTCGACTTGGTTTTCACCGGTGTTTGGTTAGATATTAAGATGAATTCCAATTTGACTTACTCTATGGTACGGAGGATGCTGAGTTTCAATGTTCATGAAATAAAAATTTCAAATACATCCTTAACTATAATGTGTCAATAATTGCATTTGGCTAGCTTTATTTATTTGCTTTTGGGAATGTATACAAAATTGCTATGTTTTGAATAATAATTTCTGTAGTTTAATTTTTATATAATTCTTTTGAGTAGGTAATTTACATTTAATTTAGGAAACAGGTTCAGTGTTTTAAAGATAAGCTGATTTTCCAAAGTATTTATATGTAATTGTCCTGCGCTTTTCGTTCGCTTATTCTAAAATCTAACTAAACTGCTATTGCATATTCATTAGAAGCTTTTACTTGAGTCCTTTGAGACTTTCCATGTGCTTTCATTCCATCCCCCGTCGAATCTTCGGTAGACATCATAATATTATTTGCTTTGGAATTTAGCGCATCGGAAAATCCTTCTGGAGGATCCAAAGTAAATTTCCCAGGTAAAAGTTCCGCCGAGCTCACGTACGGCTCTAGATTACTGACGTGAAATCTAGCAAGAATTACCGGAAATCGTTTCTTTTATTCTTTCGTCCAAGCGATAAAATGTGATTAGTGCATGTGTTCGCTTTCACTTGGCTTACTTTCGCCGACCATTCTTTTTCTTGCCTGTTCCCCTCTTGTCCTGAACCAAGGCAGTGGGATAAGAGTCATTAAAGGCATAAGGCTCACTGGTGATCATCCCATGATGAATCATCACATCCTCTTCCACATCATCATCTGTACGCATTTCCAGAAGAAAATACTACTACATTTGTCGGGTCTGCATTGCAACCATGAAAGAAAAAGGATAGTAAACAAACGAGACTACTTCAGACACAAAACAACAACAATAATAATAACAACGACAACAACAATATTGTTATAATCACATCTCTACCCAACTACCATTTTACACATTCGATTAGAACACACACACAAACATTCGTTCATTCTTTAGAAAAAGGATACGTAGATACGTCAAATCATAAAAGAAGTCGGGCGGAAAAGTATTATTACTTTTGTTGTTGCATGCAAAATAATAAAGGGAAAGTGAGTGAATGAGAAGATGCGAAAGTTGTAAGGAGAAAGTAAAGGAAATGAAAGAGTTACATTTATGAAGGTATGAAGCAGAGCTCGCAATCACATTCATACTTTGACAGAGAGGTCAGACCACCTCTGAGCTTGAATTACTTGCTTACTTGCTCTTATTCCTTGCTGCTGTTGATGATGATGGTACTTGACAGCGGCTGCGAGAGCCGCTGCCTGCGCCGCAGCAGGATTATTTTGTTGTTGTTGCTGCTGCTGTTGTGGTAGTCCAAACTCATAACGATTTCCGCATCTGGCATGTGAGTCGTAATCTTGAAATTTCTGGTGGGGCTGTCGGATCCCAGCTGTGTTTTTACTTATGCCTAAAATACAAAATATTCATCGAAACAGAAAAGGAATAAAAACGTGAAAGTGAAAACCCGGAGAAAGAAAAGAAGAGGCATATAAAACCCGTTACGAATGCAATGTCACGGATGTGTCCGTATAGTATATTAGGGAAAATGAAACAAAAAATAACAAGTGAAAATAATAAAATTAGCAAATATATACTCCTTTTCTTCAAAAGATGACTTTCTTTTTACCGTAGATATTTTTATTATTGAGATTAAGATTATGATGATGATGATTTTCTACTTCCCCTTTCCTTTCTTCCTACCCACATAATAATAAGGAAGGGTCTGGAAGTTTTTTATGAAGACCTAAAAAAGTAATAATATAAAACTTACTGGAGGAGATGAGACGGCTTTTATTGCCCGGATGCTGTTGTTGCTGGAGGCTTTCCTCGGGAAAGTCGGAGTCAGATCCGTAACTGTCGTACTCATCACTTTCGTCTCGGATATTGTGATGAGGATGCGACGGAGGAAGTGGCGGAGGATGTTGTGGATGGTGTGGATGCAAAAGTGGAAGATTTCCCTGCAAATGCGATGCAAATATTATTTTTTATACGATGAATATTTTTTTTCTAAAAAAGTTCTCACTCGGCGTGTCGGATGCAGTTGTATAATGATATTATTCTCACCTGGCCGCTTCCGCTACTTGTACGGCGTGCCGGATGCTTCCTGTCTAGTGTTGGCACCAACCCAGTCAAAGCTCGCGAGTCCCTTTGAGGTTCATTCACTTCAAAGGTGGCGTAAGGATAAATGTCATCGGCATATTCTAAATCCGTCGGCAAACATTTTAAAAGAAGACTCTTGACTATGAACTTGCCGGTTAAAGTTGCAACCTAAAATTTTCTGACGAATCTTTTAGATTCTATAATGAAAATTTCTTACGTGGAATAGTCTCCATATCACTCATGTCCACACCCTTCATTGGTGTTGACTTCTTCACGGTCATGTAAATCTGCTGGTGGTTTCGTATCTGATGCGGGTGCTGCTGCTGCTGTTGTTGTTGTTGTTGCAACAGTTGCTGGTGATGATGATGATGGTTCTGCTTGAAATACAGAGAGGAAGACGGTGTGCCCACCGAAAGGTTCTCGTTTGATTGTCCATCCGCAGGGGATTCTGGAGATGAGTTTTCAGAACAATAAAACAAATTTATAACAACAATAAACAAGAAACAACAGTGAGACACTCGAGCCGTACATGAAGCAATCGAGGAAACTATTGACTCATTTATTATATTTTATGACTAGAAGTCAGGCTTAGTGCAATACATCTTGGGATCGCAGCCAATAATAAAAACAAGTATTATACTCACTTCGCTTGTAGCAGACGCAGGCACTAACGCTAAGAACGACTAGGGCAATGAGAGACAAGAATATTGGACCCATCAGTTTGATATCCAAGTAGAATGGAGTTGACTGCAACTGGTTCATAACGTTTGTCGAGGTCTCTGCTCCAACGCCTTGCGAACCAAAAAGATATATGAGATCACTGAAAAATATTCAGCACCCACTAAATTCTCCATAAAACTTTTCTCTCACTTTCCTACCACTGAAGCATACTCAACAAAGAGGAACTTGTATATGTACACCAGAATACCATGTGTGTTGCGTAGAATCAACTCAATAAATCAACTTTCTCCTTTCTCTACTTTCTCATAAAAATCAACTTTGAATCTATTATTACTGCAGGAGTGCAGTGCGTAGCCTGCCGAATCCATTGCAGCATGGTAGTAGCATCACTAAATTCTATTTTATTATCAACCAATGAACATTCATTTTGGGAGAGAGAGCAATAGGGAAAATAGGAACGAGTTGAATACAAGATTTTGTTCTTCTCATTCTTCCAATGTCTCATCGAAATAAAAAACTTCCCTTGTAAACTTTTGGTTCAAACAATAAGAAAACTCGATAGAAAATGTGCGAGAGAAGGGTGAGTTGAAGAAAGAGGATGATGATCATGATGAATGAATAAATTTGTGAGCAGAAAATATAAATCAAGCCGAAAACGAAGCGAGGAAACGAAGGTATTCGCATCCTTTTAATCATCTTTATTCCTCTCCCTCCCCTCTTTTCTTCCACTTTAAATTGTTTGAAAGTGAAAATCTTCACTTCTTCCTAAATAATTATTGTATAATTCATTTTGTCATTGTAAAAGTTTACGTTCTCTTCCGTCGTCCACTTCCGTTTCTCTTACCATTTGTTGTCCCGATGGACGGAGTGTTGATGGTGAGCTCAACGTGTGCAGAGCCAGCCGAATTTGTAGCGTCGACGCGAATGTGGTACGTGGAGGATGCCTTCAAGCCAAGCACATCAACACTGTGACTTTCTCCCTCCAGCTCGCCGCCACCAACTGTGAAAATAGAAGCAGAGTCACAACGTGCATAATAATCGCCGCCATCCCCGTCGTTCATTACCATCAGTAAAATCCGACAGAGGAATATAAATGTGGACGGGTAGTCGCTATTAATTAAGCGAAATGTGTAAACGAAGCGTTTCGAAAGGAAGCACACATTATTATTATGTACTTGCGGGGGTTGCTGAACTACAAACACCCATGCTCATAAATATGGATAATAATTTATGCAACGTAATGAAATGTATGCATTTGGTTTAGTTTAGTTTATCTCTTGCCTGCTTGCCAACGTGAGCT
Organism: Cyphoderus albinus; assembly: GCA_021029165.1. Taxonomy (NCBI): domain Eukaryota; kingdom Metazoa; phylum Arthropoda; class Collembola; order Entomobryomorpha; family Paronellidae; genus Cyphoderus; species Cyphoderus albinus. The sequence goes on along the minus strand of VYYJ01002805.1, from coordinate 14,387 downwards.
CTCCACTCCCTTGTAAAACACTCGGTAGGTTTTAATTTTACACCCGTTCCCAGACCTATTATTCATTAATCAGTTTTTCCCCATTTAGACTGTATTAGGTAGTGAGCAGTATTCATAATCATTATCATTAAGGTTACTCTCTATTGCCTTGTCTTTGCCTGTTCTGCATGTTCGCACTTACCAAACATCTTTCAGCAGCACTCTAGTCACAGTCCTATTGCTCTGCACCATAAATTCGGGCGAGTGAAGCTTGAGTGTGGGAATTGACCCCAGTGTGCTCGCGTTAACTAAATCGCTCGCTCTGCCCATTCCAGCCCTTGAATAGGCCGTCAGGTACATCTAAAACACACACAAATCAATGAAAAGAACGATTGAGTAAAATAAACAAATCAGATTTTACGTTTGTTCATCAACCGTCAGTTAGGTAACCTATAATTCGCGCATTATTAATTAGTTGAGATTTGCTAGTGCAAAAAGGAAATGTGCATACTAACTTGGTAGTAAGTACCGCACTCGAGTCCTTGCAACTCGTATGCGTTTAGGTGACGACTGAGCTTCCTCTCAATCCACTCATCAGAAGCCTCCTTAATATGGAGCACATAACCTTTGAGTGGAGCTCCGCCTGAGTCGGACAGCTTCCATTGGAGGTTGACGGTACTGAAAGAGGTGCCAGCCGCTGTCATCAATGGTGCCAATGGTGGAACTATCAAAAACAGAATTTATCGATTATTTTATGTAACAAAGCAGAGCTGAAACTTTAACATTTCTAAAGAGACCATCGAGCAATCGACAGTCACTTTTCTTTCCCGTTCACTTGAATGCTACATGTGTTACAAAAGTGGACAAGGGCTCAGAAGGCATTCGACGATAACAATAAATAACAGCCACTTACCTTGTACGGTTAGTTTGTGGGTAATGGAATCGACACTATTGCCGAAGCCATTATTACTATTGTTGTTCGTATTGATTATCGAGCAACTGTAGTTGCCGGAGTCATCTCGACGAGCTTCTCGAACCAGCAAAGAGCCGTCCTTATTGATTGTGACCCTGTAGGAAGAGGGAGAGAGTCGAGAAGTAACATTGTTTTTATACTCTTTTGTGCATGCACTCAGCTTGCCCCAATCGTTCATTTCATGGCACAAAGCGTGCAAGCTTTCTCCATAGAACAAACTTCATAAATTATCTCCCTGATTGCATTAGCCACACAGTGAGAGCGAACAAAAATACAAGTAGAGTAATAAAAGTAGTCAAGTAGACAAGTATAAAAAGAAAGGGAAATTGACGACAATGATCACGATGATGATGATCCAAATCCAAGCATACAATAAAAATCCTAGTCACCACGAATCTGTCGAAAAAGTTTATTTTTGGTTTGTGTGCGCGCACTACTCATTCACTGCTACCACAAAGCGGTAAAGCGCTTCTTCAGCTGAGTACCAAACCAACCAGAAATGTGTACGACTAAAACTTACCTATCACTTTCTCTGAGAACCTCAGAAAACTTTGTCCACTGAATTATGGAATTGCCGACAATCTCGCAAACAAGACGAACATCTGTTTTCCAAATGATCCTCAAGTCCTGACCAAACGAGATGATGGAGCTGACAACTGTTTGGATGGAGGAAGAAAGAAGAGAAGGAAAATATACAAGCCCATTTATGTCATTACAAGGAGAATAAAAGGCCAATATAATCCGATAATATCGTCATGATCATGCCTTTCATCCCGAGTTCTACTCCCTTACTTTATTTACTTCACAGAAAGAAAAATACTTTTGATCTGTAGTCAAAGGGAAGGGAAAAGCCACTTTCTTCTCTACTTACTCGATTTGCTCAGAATTTTCTGTGTGACGGCATACGCTCCTTCACCCACTCTTGTTGAGGCTGAGACTCGAAACTCGTACTTTTCTTCGGGTCGAAGACCTTCAAACTGCGAATAAGCCAGAAATTTCATTTCAAGAATATTTTGTCGTTAAGTTATACTCTGCAGTTAATCGGAGACACTTGTAATTGACTTTGCCCTCACTTCAATCTGCATAGTTATCCCATTCTCTTATTTCCCTACCTGGAATTTATGCGTGTCTGGAGAAACTGTTCGTTTTCTCGTTCCGACGCCATCCCGCCTGGTAGAGGAGGCATCCGGAATTACATAAATGTAAAGGGTGTACTTCGTCAGTTGACCGTTGGGCTCAAGAGGAGGTAGCCAGCTTACGGTAATGGATGAAGATGAGCTGACAACAGCCTTAATGGCAGCGGGACTGTTAGGGACTGAGATAATATGAAAAAATAGAGTACAACGCATAGAATGGTTGGATTAAGGGAATGACTAAGTCTTAAATTACTAGCACATTGTATTAAAGAATAAAGTAAAAAGAAAGCTGTTAACTCTACTTATGCAACATAAATACACAATCATGTATTCAAAGGAGAAAGGAGAGTGTAATCCCATTTCTTCATTTTCCTTTAGTCGCTCCTTTTTCCAAGAAAAAATCTCTTCTGTTTCAATGCTTCAGCTCTCATTCTCATTACTCGAGCAACTTTATTAAGCTTAAGCTAGCTCCCAAATGGATAGAATCATTTTCTACGCAATAAAATCCCTATCTCGTATTCTTTCCTTGGTCCGCATATCCATCCCAAATCTCTTCATTGTCATCATGAAATACGCAAATTGTATGCATGAAAAAGCAATGAATTTTTCAAAGGAAAAAGAAAGGAGAATGTCTATAAAGAAGGGAATTGCTTATCATGTGATAAAACGTGATTATACACACAAGCACATTATTGTATGTTTGTAATGTGTATCTGCATTTATAGCATTAGCTACTTCTGAGCCTACTTGGCATTTTCCCATAAGACCAGTTGGGATCGCGCTGGGCTCACTACCTAAGTAAATGGAATGCTTCCGCTCATGGATAAAGTGTGCACATTATTATGGAGATGGAAACAGGTAGACGATCACAACAATAGAGCCAGATTGAAAGCTTCGTTGAAATGGTTCGTGATCACAACAAAGGGCGTATAACTAAAGTGAAGGGATTATCGTCAACTCCATCTATAGACAACTGTTATGTCTAACGGTAGACCTGGATTTCGATGGATATACAATGCAAATATTTTCGAAAGCTAATAAAATGAAACGTCTTCGTATCTTACCATCTTCCTCGGTCTGGCAATAGATTGGCGGGCTAGATGGGCCATGGCCAACTGCCGTGAAGGCTTCCACCTGAATACTGTAATTGGTAAACTTTGCCAAACCACTGAGAATAATGGAACGTTCCGTTCCGGTTGTCCGAATCAATGGGCTGTCATCCTCAGCTACATTTTACAAAACAGAAAATGGCGCGGGAGTGCCCGCAATAAGAATAATTATTTATTGTAAATTGGAGTCAACATAACCTAAATTCTAAGGGTGGGGACAAAAGCCCGTCCCAAAATCATGCAAAAGTGTCGGAAATGTAAGTAACCTGATGGCAGTAGATCCGCGTCCACTTGCTCTACGGAGACTCGGTAGCCTTTGATGAGACCTCTGGCATGATCCCCCGTCAAGGGATTCCAGCTCAATTGCAAATTGTCGGAAGTGAGTGGTGTGCACTGAATACCCTCTGGGTAGCCGTTGGGAACTGGAAAATGGAAAAGCATAGTATTATTTCAAAGCGAATTTTATATTGTAGTTCTTGTATGATGAGACTGTTTCAAAATTGCTTAGGGAATGACGTTAGTTGTAAGGGTGTTCCATAAAATATTGGTACAAAATACCCACCATCTTCAAAGGTTGATACAACGGTTGCATCACTCATGGCGCCAGCAGAAATTTCATTGTAGCACTGTACAATAATTTCATAGGAAGTGAAAGGTACAAGACCACTGATGAGAAACTCTTGGAGAGCCTGCTCCTTCCGCTCGATTGTGCTAAATTGATATTGTTCCCCTTCCCTGCAAAGAAAGCAAAGAGGGAGAAAATGGAAAAATTACGCTCACTTCCCAAAAATGGACGAGCTCTTGGATTCTACTTAAATTCCGCGTAGTCATGTTCATGGTGTGCTCATTTATATGATGCACGCCCAACACAAGTACACAGCCACTCTTCGTGACAGTGTTTTGGAAGAAGCATCTTTTTCCCGTCTTCTTCCCTTCTTGTTTACTTAATCCGTACGCTCTGTAATCCCTTGAGAAATCTGGAGAAAATGTTCAAGTGCCAATTTCTCCAGACTCGCACAAAGTACAAAGCAAAAGTAAAAGGAAAATAAAACAGCGTTTCTGTTTGCCCGATGTATTGATTCTGTATTCATTCTTAAGTAAAGTCGCGTCCGCCTTTGTTGTTGTATGTCGTTAAAGAGAACAATTCATGTTGGCTCGTGTATTTTAGACGCGGCACAAACTCAGGACCACTCACCGCGTCTTGAATATCCTAAGTCTAACCTGTATCTTCTGTAGCCAACATAGTAGCCAAGAAGTTGACCATGCCAACTTTCTCTTTCCGGGTCCTCCCAAGTGACGTGGACGTCAGTCGAGCTGACAGGGGCCACTCGAACATTTCTAGCTTTCCCTTCCGGTGCTTCGCCATCCGTTTTTAGCCGAAACCCCTGGACAAATACACAAGATTGAAACAAACAGAGAAATAAGGGATGATTTCTGAAAATGATGGAGCTGTGTCAATACTTTTAACTTGATGACTTGTCTGGCCTGACTGAAAGTAAGACAGGAAGACTAATGATTGGTGCTTTACCTCACTTGGCTCACTTTTGCCCACTTCATTCTCCGCAATCACTGAAAAGACGTAGAGAGTGGCAGGACGGAGATTCCGTATCGTTTCCGAGAACACCGTGCCGGACACTCGGGAGTCAAGGGTCTCCCCAGGGATTTCCGCTGTGAAGCAAATGGGAAAACTGTATAGTAGAGCCTCAAATGCACCGCACCATTTATCCTAATATAATCTTTTTTAAAGTCCGCTTTTGTGTCTATTGTGGTACAGCTTTTTTCCTGTTTTTAAACCAACCTGGTTTGTACTGGATAATGAATTGCTTCAATGGACTGTTTCCACTTTGCGTCAAAATCCATCCCAAGCGGATGAATCGACTTCCTTTCGCAATCACATGTAAATTACGCGGTACGTCCGGTGGTTCTGTAATAGCACCAAATGCCACTTATCAGGAATGATTATCATTAATGAAAACAATCGATGCGAAAAATGCCCAAAGAGCAAAATGGATTTTCTTGAAGAAGCAATCTAAATGCTGCTCAGCCCCCATCTTAGCTATTTATGAACATGGCTCCACCAAACTTTGTCAGATAAGAAGGCGAGCAGGGAAATTGGCCCAATTCAATGTCCATTTTGTGGATAAGAATTTAAACATTGTAGCAGCACGTGCATATTGTTCTAGTTAACTGTTGGAGTGTGATACACTGGAGAGGGGGAAACAAAGCTGGGAAATCTGAAAGAGTGAGTTTGGGTGAGCGCGTGCAGTCGACTAGTACTTACCTTGGACGAAGAGCCAGATGGCTCCTTGGCTTTCTCCGTGCCGGTTTGCAGCAAAGCAAATATATCGCGAAGTATCTTCACGCCCCACATTANTTCACGCCCCACATTAGTCACTGTCAGCTCTGACACGGTGTTTGTACCGCTGTTGTTCACCACCCGAACGCGATACCTACATACAAACAGAAGAAAGCATTACAGGGGAACAAGAGGTAAGCAATAACTGGGAAGAGAAAACCATTGAGAAAGCCGGATAAAATTTACTCAGTTCCTGCAACTCTTTTACAATTTTCACATGAAACACGCCAAAATGAAAAAGTATCCAAAAGGGTGAAAATTTATACTTGCGGAGTTGTAACTTGTGACTTTTCTTTCTTCCACTTTCTTAGAAAGTACACTTTATGTCAGTATTCAGCATTACACTCGACTTCCATCGAGACTAGAAGAGAAAGGCGAAGGTGGAAGAAGTGGTGAAGTAGTAGCAGAGTCGTGTATAGGAAATGGGACAATAAAACAACAGGAATCAAGATATCTCCAGACAGGAATCTGAGAAATCCACGAGGGCCACCCCAGCAGGGCTTCTTCTCGATTAGGAAAGGAAAGAAGAGGAGAAAACATAAAAAGGGAGATGTATTTTGTGTGATGTGACGTGATACAAAAGAAGTACTAACACGCTTACATTAAGCCACATCTCTTCTTTACAAGTGCACATTTCACTTTTTCCTGCCACTCTTTCTTCTCCCACTGAAAGGAAAATAACAAAAGTGCACTTTTGTTTTCTTTCTGTGTGTGCCTCTGCACTTCCCCTGTGATTAATGGCGGACCAGTATTATGGTAATATAAAATACAAAATTGGGTAGGTATGCACATTGCAGTGTGTGTCTTACCTACCGCATGCAAGGAGACTAACAACACTTTCCTTTGCTAGTTGTGCGTCACGTCAGTGTTCGTGGTGTAACTTACGACTCCATAAATTTTACAGTAAAAAGGAGGAAAAGAAGAGAGAATGGTATTATAACCCTTTTTAACCCTTTTTCCTTTTGTTGTGCTTCTACAATCGGTTTTGTACGCAGGAGGAGGAATGCGCACATGTGTCTGTTGTAGTCTTTAATTATTTATCCCGCTTTGAGGAATGAGCCCTGCTGGAGAATTTAATGCGACGGATTGCCACCGCATGAGAGTACCCTTATATCAATTTCAGCCTCCTTCCACGAGCCCACGCTCTGCTCTTCCTTTCACTCCGCTTATCTCCGCAACAGCGGGAGAGCGATCGTAAACATAATAGAACATTCCTTTTTCCTCTCACTCTGCATGTAAATTGTTGATTGGTTATCGTGTCCGTACAGCGTAAACCTACGCAATAACTAAAAGTAACCTTAAGCCGCTTCTTAAATTTATAGACCCCGCTATCACCGTCGACTTGCAGAATAAAAAGCGAATGGGAAGGTGGTGGGAGAAACGTATTTCCAAAGGATACATAATGCATAATGATATGTGAGGAAGATATTTTAATACTGACCTACTACTGGAGTCAGGTTTAATTTCCTCAAGTCCCTTCTTCCACCCCACTGCCAAGAGGGGCGGGTCACCGCTGATCTCACATTTGAGCAAGGCATTAGTCCCCACTGACGCGCTGGTGTTGGATTGAGGCTCCTTAATGCGCATAGGCACTGTACAAACAACGGGAAAAGATTAGAATCATCAAGTTAAAAGTAAGTCAGTAGCAGAATGTAACATTGCTTCATTCCTTCCTTAATAATTTCTCGTCGTATCCACCCACCCAGAAAAGGAAACCAGCTCAGCTCGTAGATTATCAAAGAAGCAAATAAAAGAAAGTAGAAAGAGTAAATTGGAAAGGTGTGCATAAAAACGTAAATATTATTGTAATATCATGGAAATGCTTTATCAAGCGTAAAAGAAGGCCAGCTTCCAGACTGTCAGAAAAAACGGAAAATCCTTTCTTTATTTCGGAAAGCTTAAAAAATTAAAGCTAACCTCCCTCCCTGTATAAAGTTATAAACGCCTTTGCCACTATGTACATTTCCGACTCTATCTTATCATTACATTACTCCCAGTCAGTCAGTTTCCCTTCGCTGTATCATGGTCGCTCCCATTAAATGAATACATTAGGCATTATGGGCTGCCTGAACTCAAAAATACACAACATGAGAGCTAAAAAATAAACATAATGCTTTTCTTTTATCAACTGAAAAGAAGAAAGCAACTACTAAAGCAAAGCACACACTCCCTCTCATCCAGCTCCACTATTGCATGTACAAGAGGGAATGTATTTTTCCCAGCTACTTAATGTTTTCACTCATTTACCTTTTTGCAGAGAAAAGCAGGACTGCAAAAAGTTAAACTGAGTTTTGGGGAAAAGCAGCAAAAATTGACAATGGAACATGCAAAGAATAAAAAAATGTTTATGAGTGGTAATAATCATAACGAACGACAATACTACCAAAACAAAATTGAGATAAGAACGGACGGGTGATGATGGTATCACCCAAGCGAATCAAAATTATCAAAAAACACGCGACGCGACGCTCAGCACAGGAAAAAAGTCGGAATAAGTTAAAAGTGATGATAATGATGCTCGGTGTTACTCTCACTTTTTCCTCCTCTAAAAATGTGTGATATCACATGAAAAAGACCAGATTGAGTTTCATGAGCGTTTTTTCTATGCATGCAAACTTATATTATTATTATGGTAAATCACTGCCGACAGACAGGCGTGATCATCAACACATTCACAGCGTCGTCATCATCCTCACTTTATTATTATTATCGGCAAGATCACTTGTGCCTCATCTTATTACCATTATCCCAATTATTGTCATGCACAACTCCAACTCGACTCCATTAAAGCTGCTGTAGGTATTACATTTTTAACGAGACGACTTGGCCCTTATCTCGTTTCATGCGGTTTCGCAGTAGGTTTTGTGATGAAAGAAATAAAAATGGATGGATGCGCCATAATATTTTTTCGACGCTGTTTCAGTCCTTACGCTCGCAACTATTTATTGGGGCTGTGTGTGATTATATTTTTGATAGTAATGATAAAGTACTAGAGTTGGCGAAACTGATGTGAGGCTTTTGGGAGCAGATGTGGACACGTAGACCGTTCCAATTTCATCTTTATTTTGCATTTTACACAACAAAATCCTTTTGTCCTTTTCCTCCTCACTCAAAATTCATAGTGATTGTGGCGATGATGATATTGATGAAAAAGGCAATTACAAGTTTGGGAAAATTGGAAATGTGAGAAGAATACGTTGCAACTGCTTGATTTGTTCGGCTCTCTTTCTTTGGAATAGTATGGCAACTCCTGGCACCATGTCATGTTACAAAGTAAGTGGTGAGTTGAAGGCAATGGGTGAGTGAGATACGGATGAGTCGAGTGAGTGAGGTTCAAAATATATTTATCTCTGGAATTTTGTTCAATAAGTAGAATATCTCTTATAGGCTGGCAACGTAGAGGGGATGTGGTGTGGCCAAGTAAAAAGCTTATACATAATAATTAAGCAGTCAGAACTATCTCAAAGGTTATGAAAGTGAATGAACAACTAAATAATAAGTTGAGCTTGTAGCCATCCCCACATCCAAAAATAGAAGCCGGGATAGTGAAAATGAGTCTGACGTAACATGAACGCAATGGACATTGCGAAATTCCAGGATTTTCGAACATGGTAAAATTTTCTCATTCTATATCGACAATCACAATGCTCTTACCATTGACGGTGAGTCGAATGACTTTACTCAGTCCAGACGCAATCCCATTGGAAGCTTCACACAAATAATAGCCGTGATGACTTTTCCTCGCGGCAGGAATGAAGAGTGAGCCATTTGCGTAGGAGACGGGATCGACGATAGTGGATAAGGATGATGTAATTGTGTTGCTGGATAAAGCGCTGCCGCTGTTTCCACCACCCGAGTTCCCTGCACGATCATTTCCTAACAGGATCATGCCATCCAATCCGTCTTGCTGTTGTCGCAAATACAATCCTGTTTGCAAATGCCCATCGCCCGGGGATGGTGCTGATATCGCGGGAATATCACGAAAATTTTCGGGTCGGTCACCTATTCAAATAAGTAAGCACAAGGGATTTTGTAAAAATGTGACCTTTTTCGGTATGCAAAGCGAAAAGCGTGAAATGAATGAGCCTGTTTTCTTTCTATATCTCTCTCCTAACTCTTCCTTCTCGCTACTTGACAACTTTTCGTAATTGAATACGCGCATTCTTGGATAATAATTTGTCGTTAAGTTCTTTGCGCCATACCTTTACGCCATGTACGATACGCCAACGAGTCAAGTTCTTATAACATCGAAATGAAAATTTTAATTTATTTTTTGCCTTGTCTGATTTTTTCTGTTCTTTAATTTAAAACAGAAGAGCAAAAAAGCCAATTTTCTCTTTTAAAGTGCTGTTTATTTCTTGTTATGTCTCATGTCCCCGTTGAATGGAAAGCGGTTGTTTGTCGCAATAAATAAAACACGTAGAAGACAAGGAAAAGGATAAAAACGGAAGAGAAAAGTCTCGGTGGGAAGCTTTCATGGTCTACTTAATGCTACATTGCAGAAGTTTATTTATATTAAGTAGCTAATATTATTATGCTGAAGGGAATGATCCTATGAGAATAATATGCTCCTTTTTGGCATCTCAGCTCAACTCTTATCATTTTCGCCCTTCTTTTTTCTCTCAGTGGCATTCCTCTTTCATCCTCATCCTCAGTTTCCTCACTTACATGAATAATAAAGCATGAAGTGAAAGTAGCGAAGCAAAAATGTATGGCAATTTTTGCATCTATTACACTTCACATAAATTAAATTACAGTGTATATATCTTTCAAGCGCAGGCTAATCTCATTAAACATGAAATGAATAATTTATGAAATAAGAAAATAAAAAATGCTCTGACGAATGTCTGACTGTTCATTTCCTTTTCTATTATACAAAAGTCGTGTCTTCTCTCCTTTCAAAGTAATATCCCTCGTCAACGTATTTAACAATACTGCATCAAATTGTTATGTGATACTTACTCATCGCCCGTTTCCACGAAATTTTTGGAGTGGGAAATCCTCTAGCTTGACACGGCATTACAAGTGGCTTCCCCTCAACAACTTCACTGTCCTTTGGCTCGTCTATCCATTTCGGTGGAACTGGATTGATCGTATCAAAAGCAAGGATATTACAGTTCTGGCTTTCACTTTCAAATAGAAAAATAAAATAAAATGATTCTACTACTCAAAAACGAGAGAAAGCATTGTCATCATGCCATGCAACTAAACTCTATTAAATATTTACTATTTCCAAAGGTGCTCATTTAGTACAATTCGTGCTTTTACGCTAAAACTGTATAAAAGCACAATTTACTTAACATGCAAAGCGATTTTGGCAGAGAGGCATGAATTTAAAGTACGTGCTTGTCAAGCCAGAAAACGTGCGCTGTGCCTTTATTCCCTCCACGGATTTGACCTGCATCAGGAATAACAAAGTGGATAGCTAAAACAGAAAAATTACGCCGGCAACTCTAACGTATTAGAGTACGAAGTTATCATCATCGCGTAGGTCCATAAAAGGCCCGTTCTCCCTCTTATTCGAGAAGCACTTATTGTCGCATCTTCTCAGCGGCCCATAGTTGCCACCAAGCAAAACAACATTGAATCTACTAACGTTAACAGCCTAGCTCTTTTTGTTGTCGCGCGCGGTCAGCTATTCTTTAGTATTTACTGTTATTGTCCTTCTTCACTTTCCACAAGCTGTTCGAAACGCAGAGCTGAGTGGACAGACAGCAGAAGGCCGTCACACTGCTCTTGACAGAACTTGTTTATTTTAAAAGCAATATGCAATCCTTTTCTTTCACCAGTCGACCACGCCAATCTAACGAAATGTGCAATCATTGATGCAATGCGTGAAAAGAGTGGCGAAGCGAGTCGTTCCTTACGTGCTCGTTGCATCAACAATAAAAATACTTTCACTCACAGCACTCGCTCAGCCATGACCACCAACCCACTAAAGTAAAAGGTTCAATTTTCACTCCACATGTTTCTCGTCCCGCTTCTTTGTCAATACTTGAAATTTGTTATAAACTAGAATCTATCTTTTGCCATTCACATTCAAGCCACGCAAGTTATGTAACAATACACATTTTTTGTTACAGCTTCGGTCAGTCAGCCCACTTGTTTGGCCATCTGTGTCCGCTTTATTTCCTTTCAAAAGGACAACACATAATTACCGGTACATTACCAGAGAAAAAGCTACATTTATGCACATTTTTCAATGGCACAAGCTCCACTGAAAAATGCTGACGAGCCATCATGGAAAAAAGCTATATTTTAGCTGGAAAAAAGTAGTTTTGTACTCTCTGATCCTCGTGATTCATGGTAGTAGTACCATCCAGTAAGCTGACAGTATTTTCCCGGTTGACGTGGTCAATTTAGTGTGAAACGTGGACTGCATTTAAAATGGCAAAAAATTACATCAGAAACAAAGAGAACGAGTAAAAAATAGGTTTGTTAGCTTGACCTTTTTCGTAATGGCTTTGTAATGCAGACTAATTGCATCCATTTTCCCCCGAAATTACACTAGAAGACACTGAAACAATAGAAAATGACCAACCTTCCCATGAAATGTAAAAAATTGCTCACTACATGACTACATGTTTAGCGGAAAATCCTTGCTTTGTTGAATAAAATGTACACCTTCGTGCCTTCTAAGAGAAACGGACTCTGCTTTATAGAAGGATTTGACGTTGTCCTTTGCTGATTTTCTCCTAGATTTAAAAATAACGCGAATGATTGGAATAATGGTGAAGAGGATGTGTGGTCGCTTGGTTTAATGTTCCGCAGTCCAAGCTGTACGTATATATACCAATTACGAATCCAAAGACACATTTCCTTTTCACAGTACTGTACGTAACCTTGCGCCTTCTGCGTTGGCACAGCGCACCAACATTTTAATCTAATATTCTATGAAAATGATCGGTGTGTGACTTGCTCTGCTTCTCTATTAGAGACTCCCACAGACAGACTAGATTTAGATCCGTACTTAGCTTGTGTTCATATTTACTCTTCAACGTTCCTTGCAGATTCTCCAACATCTCAACTCAAAACCATACCATCATCATCTCCATCCTATCTTGTTTCCTCCTGCAGTCGTCCCATTTTATTTGCATACTCCTACTGTGAATCACTAAAAGTCAGCATTATAACCGACAACCGCACTTTACTGCATTTGCTTCCCGCTATAAGTCTGACTGAAAAACTGGCCTGCTTTTTTGGATGCCACCTCATCGACTAGTAACGTTCAAAATGCGAGCATCGTTATTGTTATCGTGATAATCATTAGAAAACGAAATCGCTTCTGGCTTCACTGTTTGCTTTCTCTATGATGAAAGTGCAATGGAAAGAGAAAGTTGCGGGCTTCTCTCTCGTTGAACAAACAAAAAATTGTGCAAGGCAGTACCGATGTTTGGTGCTGGTGTTATTGGTGCGTGTGTGCATTATATTAAACGTTATTATTATTTACAACTACAGCAGAATTGTGTGACGGTGCTGCGGAATGGAAAGATCACATAGTTGATACGGTAATGGGGCTACATATTTAGTATTAGATTTGTGCTGGTGAGAAGTAAAAAGTAAGTGCAGTGCAGAGCGTTGTGTGTGCTTGGTGCTGATGGTAATCATTTTCGTGACAGAGGTTGATGCTGGAGCTGATAATGAAAACACGTGTTTCTTGCTAAAAAGAGGCAAAACAACTTTTACGAACCCCTGATTTCGAGAAGATTGGTGTTAGACACAGCGTCTACAGAATTTGAAATTCGACAAGTGTAATTTCCAGAATCGGCAACATAGTCGGCTCGGTCAATGACCAGAATGGCAGAGTAGGCATCCATTTGCATCACTTTGGCATTTGTTGAGGTGCTTTGCACTGATTGTTGCTGCTGTGCTTTCTGTTGTTGAGGTTGTGATAATTGAGATGGTAATGTGTTGCCACTTCCAGGTACAATGGGCTCCATATCTTTAAGCCATGTTACGGTAAGATTAGTTTCTTCAATGTCGCCTTGCTCCACCGAGCACACGACCTGCACTCTACTACCTTGGGAAACCGGAGACGGGAACGAGTAAGGGGCAATCCGAGGTGGAACTGGAAAAAGTAGAAAGCAGCATAGACAATAGCAATTACGAAACTTATGACAAGAAAATTACTTTAAATGCAGTTTTCTTTTGACATTTTCATTTTTTGTCAACACGAACATCAAATTATCTCCAAAATGTATCTATGTACGAATCCTGATATAATTCGTGTTAAATTATTTCACCACAATTATTTTCACATTAGTTCACATTGGATTCACATTAAGCTGACCTGATAAAGGAAAAGCATGAAGCATGAAGCGGTGGAAGCAAAGCAATTACAATTATATTTGCTTGAAACTACAGAACATGCAGTAACAGGTGAGGCGTGGTGCAGTGTTTACCGTGAACAACTAGCTTTAGTGAGAGTGCACTTTCACCAGCGATGTTGCTTGCCAGGCATGTAAAATTCGCAGTGTCATTCCAAGTGACATTAGTAATTTGTAGGGCTAATGCGTCAAAGTTCCCCAGTTGGACGGTGCTCATATCAGAAGATGAAAGAGAATGCCTGGGTGATGAAGCATTTCCAGAGTTTCCTCCGTAGATCGGTACAGAATTTTTAAGCCATTGAAGTCTAATTGGACGGTCGCCATCACTTACCACACACGTGACAAATATGCGCTCACCTTCACGGGTTGCTTCGGGAAAACTAAAAGGGACTAATTTTGGGGGAACTTGGATATCGCGAGTGAAGAGAAACCAATTAAAAATTTTCCTTCATAAAACCAATTGAGCCAACGACAAAGTGACATCAAGCATGATATAAAGAACATACC
>VYYJ01002804.1:0-19441 GCA_021029165.1 Cyphoderus albinus | reverse complement strand
ATTGCTAATGTTCCCGATGGTTGAGTAAGTATTCAGGTCACCAGACAAATAAGGCATGGGGAATAAATTGAGGCACAAAAGAAGAGTTACAATACGAAAAAGAAGATTATTAAGGAATTAAGGGAACCGACTAGCACTGTTTTAGAATCTACTTTAAATGTACTTTCTTACAAGTATAGACATGGCTCTAATTTAGAAGTAGTGAGCAAAACATTTTGTGCTTCAATTTATTCCTCATGCCTTAAAAGTTTTACGTAACGTAACCAAGAAAAAAGTTTATTTTCTTTGTGTAGACGAGGCAAAAGGCAGTAAAAGGATTTTTTGCACCTTTTTTCTGCTCACCTTTTTTCCTTTTATTTGCATTTTGTTGTGTATTACTTGACGAGATGAGATGAGATTAGAAGAAAGAAAAGGGTAAGTAAATATGCGAAATGTGAGTTATGCAAAGTTATATTTGATTTTTCCCCTTTGTTCAGTTAAAGTGGACTGACTTTCTAGAAAAGGAGTTTCTTACAAAGTAAAAAGGAGAATCTTGATGATGATGATGATGCTGATGCGTAATAAAAATGCAATGGGAAAGAAAACGAAAAGGTAACTGTTTGCGACGTGAGCATTTTTCTTACTGTCGTTGTGTTGGAGTAGTACTAAAGTCGCTTTCTGTTCATCAAAGTACGTACGTTTGTAGGTAACTTTCGTTTCAACTTTTTGCATAATTGAGATTTTTTTTATTCCCCAGCCATGTCATAAAATAAAATCGTTGTTTGTGCATGCGAATTATTTATTGAATTGTTACACGTGGAATTAAATGTGTGCACTAGGAGAAAATTGCAACATAATTTACTTAGGTGTACATAAATGCAATGGGAAAGAAAACGAAAAGGTAACTGTTTGCGACGTGAGCATTTTTCTTACTGTCGTTGTGTTGGAGTAGTACTAAAGTCGCTTTCTGTTCACCAAAGTACGTACGTTTGTAGGTAAGTTTCGTTTCAACTTTTTGCATAATTGAGATTTTTTTTATTCTCCAGCCATGTCATAAAATGAAATCGTTGTTTGTGCATGCGAATTATTTATTGAATTGTTACACGTGGAATTAAATGTGTGCACTAGGAGAAAATTGCAACATAATTTACTTAGGTGTACACATTGGAAGTAGGTATCAGCTTTCATTTGGCAACTGGCGTATCTGGAATTTCAGTGGGAAATCGAAAGAAACGGAGTTTCACTTGGTTTCGCTTGGCCATCAGATAAAATTTACAACGTAGTTGTCAATTACTCATTTGATGCAATCTTAAAAGTGATCTTGCAAAAAATATTTGCACTTAGGATTGGATTTATGTACCATTGCATTGTGCATTTTGTGCACAGCTCATGTGATTCTTTTTCAGTCGCCGAGAGTCACGCAGATGACAATAAAATTCCGTTCAACTCTCATTCACCTAATACATGTACGGTTTGTTTTGCCCACACTGCAAATTGCAACGAGTTCATTACTTCGTCATAAAAAGGCAAATGATGGATAAAAATTAGTTCACAGTGTAAATAAATTACGGAGTTTCTTTTATGAACGCCTAACAAATTAACTGTGGCATTTCACCTTATTTTGATATTTAGAAACGGCAAAAGAGAAACACCAATACTTGCTGAATCCGAAAGATAAAGTCGTTAACTCAATTCCAATCCTTTGTTTATTTATGTGTGTTGTATTTTTAATTAAAACTAAAGCTATGTACTTACTTGAACATGACCTGAGTCTTGACCTCTTTGTTTTTATTAAAGAAATATATAATCCTATGGATTAAACATTTGTCTCGTGATTTTCCAGACAAAGTTCGTTTCTAAGCTTAGCCTTTGTGTTCAGTTCATTCAGGGATTAGGTGGACATAAAATATGTTAGAAAAAATCGTAAAGACAAGAAGATTAAACATTTATCATCTTTTGCACCCTAAAAGAATTTTTCTCACACTCAGAAAAGTGATATCGCAGATGAATGACTAAATATGACCAAAAAATTGTTTGGTTAGGTTCGATGTTGAATGGAAAATGACCCATTAACTTTTAAAGTAATAAAATGAGACGTCTCAACAAATGATTTAAAACAATTTTTTCATGAGCTGAGCATGGGACGTTGAAATGAAGAACGAAACCAATTAAGTATAGAATTTCTGGCGCCGGTGAACGCGAAGACCTGTCTGGAAATTTCTGGATGGTTCGATAAGCCGAAAGAAAGCGAAAATGGAACTGCACCATAAAAAAGTGTGTACCTATAGAAAATATTTGAACACATCATATTCACATTTTAATAAAGCTCAGCAGTTTCTGTTATGGCTCAAAGATCAAGGTATCCCGCATCATCACCCAAAATCCAGCATTCATCTTGAACATCCCCCATATCATAATAAAATCTATCACAGACTCTTATCTGCTCAAGCGTGAAGATAAAAAGACAGAGTTGCAAAAAACTTGGCCTAGAGCAACGTTTTATTTAGAATTTCTCATCTACTCAAAGAAGGGAAAATCTTGACTCTTTACAACGCTTTGCACCGCGTCACTCACGGCTTAGCTATAACATTGAAATAGGTACTTTGAGCATCTAAAAATAAATCCTGAAGAGCCGCCTTTTTAGATTGGAATGATTTTATCATACAAAATGCAAATTGTGTGAGATCAGTGATATATAAATAGATCATTAACAGTTATTATCAGTAAATGTATCATCATCACCAAATCCCTAATCTCTTTAAATTCTTTGTAATAACACTTTGGATTAATGTTATAAATATAATGATACAAAAAGGAGTTAATGCATCATTTTCCACATTTCCACACTAGTTTGAGCAAAAATACCTATGGATGTGACAAGGGCACTATAAAGTGTACACTAGTACTAGTATGCATATTAGTTTTTTGGCTGAGCAAAGCAAGAAAAGCTCGTTCATTCATGGAAAAATCAATAAGCGGTAACAAAAGCTCATAAAAGCTGCCACAGCCACATCTTTGGAATAATCAAGTTCGAGCATAGAGTTTAGTGGAGTTAGGAGTTACTCGACGAATGTAAAGTAGCTCTAGGTAAGTAATTAGTGAAATGAAACTGAACGATTCTTTGAAACAGAAGTCGACAAATCGGCATTCTCAACATCACCACTCTACGTACATAAACTTTGAGTCGTTTCATTTCATTTTATTGTTGTAGCCTTCCTAAGTGTCCCGTTCTCCCATGCTTGGAGCAAGCAGGTCACTCTTTACATTACGCAATGGAAAAATACCAGACTTTGCAGAACTTTGACTCTTTCTTCTAAAAATGAAACTGAACGTACCACTGGGAACAGTGTACTAATATTCAATGAAATATGCATGATCTCTTGCTGCCACTGCTTCTCTACTTTATTCTCTCTGCTTAATAAGACCGCGTGTCAAATTTTCATGATGTAATAAAGAGTGAGTGTCACGTACAAGAAAGGAATTATTTTCCTTTGTAACCACATTTCATTTATGATGAGAATACAAATGTGATGATGATGGTGACTAATAATGCGTAATTCAATATCGCGGATGCCATGCTACTTAATACAAAGATTTTGTATTGCTTACAACAAGCACACGCATTCCTTGTACGAATAAGTTTCCGCTGTGTAGCAGTTACTTTACTTTTGCTGCTTTTCGTCGGTTGAAAGGAGCCACGTGAGTGGTTCCATAGGAGAAATGAAAACATCAATGACAGTAAATGAATGAAATTGAATTGAAAGGCTAATCAAAAGCGCACACAATCACAAGTTGCTCACTGACTACTTAGAACTTACAACATCCTATCTATCTACAAAAGAGCAAAATTCGACATGAAAGGAATATTCGAGAAATCCTGGTGAGCCGAAGGAAGTGTTCTGGAAAAATCTTCTACCAACCGTTATATACAGTTTTGCCATGATATTATATGAGTGAATGAGTAATACAAAACTCAAACTGAGTCATAGTCATAGTCAAGTGTTAGATAAGGTAACCTATATATACATATTCATATTACGCTCACGCTGATTTTTCTTACATGATTTTCCTATTTCTTATATGAATCACTCAAATTCTAAAGTTTGCACTGCGAATTTTGTTTTCAACTCATCCTCTTTCATATTGATGCTCTTGTTTCACATCTTGAGGGGAATCCTCCTTTTCTTCATTTCCTTCACTCCACTGCTTTTGAGAATAGTTCACTTCAAGCCACTCAAGGACGAGAAAGGAAATTTAATTAGGAAGTGAATCACATCCCAAACTGTTGATGTAAACCGATCGCTATTCAAAACCCGACAACGTCCAACAAAACAAACAATGACTGAATAAACTACAAAATGAGTAACGAGCTCCAAACTAGTAAAATACTTACAAGTGCACAATACCCTTTTACATTTAGGACTGAAAAGTAATCCGGTGGAGAGAATTCAATTCAATTTCCTTTTCTTCATTAAAATGGTTTCCCAGTTTCAATTTTCAATTCCGCATTTTTCATTTCATTTTATACTTCCTTGTACGGCCGTGGATTTTAATGTAATGGAGACAGTCTTAACTAACATTCAATTCCCAATAATATTGATAATAAATTGATAATGATGCCTAAACAGTAAACAAGTGCACCGCCGCTGTCATCCGAAGATGCAGTCCTTGGGGAGAATTGTGTGCCTGGAATGGAATGCAAGTACGAGTAATAAAATCCTGTAATATCGATCGTCAGATTGTGTCACATAACAGTCATCTTTCCAGTTCCAAGTGACTAAGTAGTGTAAACTTTCCCGAGCCTCTGCTCCTTTTCAACATTCCATTTTCCCTCCAGCTGCAAAGCAAAGGGAAAGAGCCTTGAAAATGTTTAAGTAGGACAGCAGTGCACTGCTCCGCTCTGCTCCTTGCCTCTTTCCCCGACTCTGTTTTACTTTCCTTGCTCTTTATCCGAAAGTACCCAAAATCCAATGATGCACATCCTTAAGCAACATAACATCGTCATCGTCATTCCTTGATTCACATTCAAGACACTTTTTTAGTTCTTTCTAAAAAATTGCTTTATGTAACGAAATAGGAACGCAGCGTTACGTGAAAATTCTCAAAGCCAACATTCATACATATCAAAGTTGTACCTTATAGTATTTATATAATTAAAGCAAAACTTTTTCTTCCAACAAATGAAATTTTTGTTTAAGTGGGGACGTAAATGACACTCACTGCTGCTACTTCTGTTATATTGGCGTTGGTTCAAATTCCTATTACTACGTGAACTTTGGAATTATGCGCTGTAACGAGTCCCCGTACCCACGTCAAGTTACAGCCACTACTACAGTTACCATGATATGATCCAATCTCCATTCGCTTAAGGAGCCTAAAGCCCTGCACGTGTGTTAAATGCAACCCTTTCCGATGACTTTCAACGAGTTGTATATTACTAGGCCAGAAAAGAGAAGGGAAAGCGATCGGGGAGAAAGTCAAACTTCAACACATGTTCTTATTCATGCTTGATAGAGAATGAAAGTTGGAGGAAAACGCGGCGGTATGGATTTTTATTGCCAAAAGTTTTTATTCTATGCAAGTCGTTTATTTTCAATTATCTGCAGTCCTGACTCAACAATGCACAGTAATATTTTACAAATGTTAATCTTGAAGGACTCTATTACCCCGTCGATTCTGATGCCACAAATGCCTCCCAAAACATACATTTTGTGTGATAGTATAGTAGCTGTTACGTGGAAAGACGGAGCAATTCTTATAATCGCTTAGCTATTCATGGAATCGTAGAATGAAATAAAAATATTCTAGTGCTTCCATTTTGTTGGAGATGCTCCAAGAGAATTGCATCTCTTTGTCCGTTTCCCACTTTACACGGATACTTTCATTTCCACTCTCTTTCTCTGCTTTCACATCTCGCTGCTCTGCTGATGCTCCTTGTTTTTGTATACCTTCACCCATACATAAACACACACAACAAAGACACAATCCAATATTTTATTATAAGAGAGAGTTGAGAGTGAGTGGCTGCACACGAGAGATGAGGTACTTCGTCTCTCCTTGGTATTCTCCAAAGGGCTTCTTTCTCTTTTTTGGCTAAACACCCACCAAAACTTCTCTTATAGAGAAAACACCAGAACTCCACATTTGCTACGTAGTAAGATGACCTTGGCGCCACTTTCACTTTGTCTGCGAATAAATATATGGAAAAGGAGAAAATGGATGAGAGAGTGAGTTTGGATGGAATCCCGCTTTTCCTTTGCTTCTTTCGAGTGGGTCACAGCAGTAGCACAGTCACAATTTGCAGAAGATGGATGAAGGTCGTGCAGTGTTTAATCTCGCAAAAAAAGATCATACGTTTCTGAAACACATTATTACTATTACTTTCCTATTACTACCACATTATTACTCGTCGAAGGTGGCATCATGCGATGATGGTGATGCAGACGAACTTGAATTCCATTCGCAGCAGTGCAATTTTATATTTAATCGCTAGTTATAGTCACTGCTGCGATCTACTTCCATGAGCACCCTACTGTGGTGATGGAGGAGAAGAAAAGGGAAAAAGCGAGGAAATTGGCTGAGTGAAAGTGGGCAGGGAGAGAACTGAACACAAAGGGAAAGTTGAGTTTAGTTCAGTATAGTAATGGACATATAAAATAATGCAATATGGCAACGTCATACTAAAATATGATAACCATCTAAACTCAGCTCTATTCAATCTTACAAAGTCTAGTCTATGGTCCAGGTCTAACCTTCTAATATGAAATGAAATGTCCCAACCGATTTTTTTCTTCATATTTTACAAATGCTGCCAGGCCCGTTAATGTGTATGCATGTACATAACAATACTCTACATAAAAGATTTTTCACTATAAATAGTTCCATTATGGTACGATGGCGCATTACGACTGCCACGTGCGCTCGAAATCTCACTATAAATTCTATAAATATATCGTAAAATAAAAAGGAATTTTACTAACAGGTAAAACCTTACAAATACAGTCGTCAAATCAAGTGATCATATTATTATTATTTCTGGTTGTTTTGTTTATACTTTACTGACTCAGCTTGAATGTCCAAATTTGGCCACAGGGTTGCGGTTAAATGTCACAGTCCGGCAAAACAGGCTCGATTCTCTTCCTCCATCCTCTCCAATTAATTCAAACAAATCCAGCCGTGTGAAAGGAAACAGTAACTCGTGAACAGACAAAGGGTCATTCAAGCTTTTCCTTCTCCACAACATTCATCTCGCCAATTTTCACATGTAAACACTTTAGACACAAATAGTAAAAGTGGAAGCGCGTGGCAGTGACAAGAGTTTATTTTGCTTTTCAGAAACTCATACAAAACAAAGTATAAATACACAAAAAGGCTTAAGAACGTAATGATTCGTCATTTGTAAACTGTTAAGTATAAAATCCAACAAAAGTTGATTGTATAATGAAACTAAAAGTACATAATACTACAAAAGTTTGCAAATGTCACAGGATTTGTAGATTTTATCTGTTTGTTTCGTTTTCATCTCACAGTGGGTGCGTAAGTAAATACATGGTTTGTTTCCTGTCGTCGTGGGCGAATTCCCTGCGAATCCTCATTTGCTCATTCTTGTTAACACGGTTGATCCTGAACTTTTACTAAGCCTTTACAAAGTAAAACACCAGTAAAATCGGATTATAATTAGACTAATTATGCGGAACTAAATTGTAAAGCTAATCGTAAGTATTGTAGGTGGGCGTTAGTCCTTACTTGAGTTTTTCTGTTGTGCACATTCAAGCATACAGTCGTTGGAATAAGTGACGCCGTTGGATCCGCACACAGGTTTCCAAATTCTGGGGCAGTAACAAGCCTACAAGGCAGAAAATCAGTTTTATTCCATTGTTGACTTTGCAAATAAAAGAAGTTTCAACAAGGAATGGCTCGATCGGTTACCTGGTCTTTGTCTTCGTCGTTGTTTACATAGCTAAAAGGCAAGGAAAGACGAACACCGGATCCTTGCGGTTTACATGGACAGGGCCCGTTGCATGCGGCATGTACACCTTGAAAATAAAAAATAATGTTTGGAAAGTCCCGATTTTGTGTAACTGACACTGACGCAAGTATCTTGATGTGCTGGAAGCTCTGATTTTATCTCATGATGCAATTTCCACAAACCTGGGTTAAATTTTTGAGAGCACGATAGATCACACTGGTTTGAATACGTGACCTGGTCCGAACCGCATACGGGTTGGTAGTTTTGTGAGCACACACAATAATTCTAAGAAGGAGTCAAAAGCAGTAGCTGTATTTACTTCTTGTTTACTCTTTTTAACAAAATTTTCTGGATGGAATATAAATTTCAATTAAAATGAAATTGAATAAAATTGTTTACCGGACTCGCGTTGCGCTCTACTGCACAATTTCCTTGAGAGAGGACTAGTGCCAGAAGAACAGCAGCCGAGTTCCCAATAATTGAATTCATTTTGGTATTTAGATGAACTTCAGGATGAAACTGAAAATTTTGGAGTAATGTGGTTGGCAGTGATGCGTTTAGAATGGCACATGGCTTTTATATAGGTTGGAGGTTGGAAATACCGCCTCTTCATACAACGGACGTGACTGGAAATAAATAAATACAAAGATTGGAATAATTTTCACATGTGTCTTTTTTTTAAATTCTAACAAAGCATGCATTTGTTGGACCAAATCACACAACTATAAAGCTACAAAGGATACCGATTTAAACCTATGGGATATCTATTTAGATCTATCGCATACCTATTTAAAAACATCAATTCTGTTCTGACTTGATTATGCAAATGATCTGATGATAGATCATGGACTGTGACATATCAACTACAAAGAAGCAGAAGCATCATTCACATTTATTTATTGTCAATAAAAATTTTATTCATTAATTTTCATCGTCAACAATGCGTAAATGATATGATGCCGTGCAA
Source organism: Cyphoderus albinus (assembly GCA_021029165.1). Taxonomy (NCBI): domain Eukaryota; kingdom Metazoa; phylum Arthropoda; class Collembola; order Entomobryomorpha; family Paronellidae; genus Cyphoderus; species Cyphoderus albinus. The sequence goes on along the minus strand of VYYJ01002804.1, from coordinate 10,526 downwards.
GGAAACGTGCCAGCTGAACTGAAATAATTTTTTATTCCTAGTCCTGATTCTCATTCATTCAGTCTTTGTTTTCCATTTTAATCAAAATAAAAGCAGTACAAGAACCATCCTGAGTTAATTTCCACGTATTTTCTCTCACAAGATGAAGCAGCAGGGAAATGCTGGAATTGAATCTAAAACAGCGTCCTTGAAAGCTTTGTCTAGTTTGCGAAAAGCCATCGCATGAAACCTTTCAGTTTCAGTTTCATTTCAGCATAAAGACTGACAGGCGGAGATTTTTTTCTGTTGAACGAGTGAACGGGTACGTTCTTATTTGATGTGTGAACTGCGGCTTTGCTGCTGTACGGGATGCACCAGTTCTCTCCATTCAGAAAGAGACGTCTTCCTTATCAATGATTAAGAAAGCAAAATAAATTATTTTTTCTGACAAAAACCTATGAAAAAGATTCTTTTGCAAAACTGTCAAATTCAGTATGCACCTACCTGCTAAAAGTCTAGTAAATATATATGTATGTTCAAAAAGGCCAACAATTTTATATTTTATGCTTACCAACCAACCAAGCAGCACAAAATTTGCAAGACAAAGCTTTTTGACGATCCAGTATATCAGAATGCGAAAATGATCATGAATTGAAACTGACTACGCTTTTTATTACTAGTACGACTTTGTCGAGCTTCTTTATTCGTTGTGAATTGTGGCATCTGCTCGAGTATTTTTAACTTCTTTTCAATTTCAAACACCGAGCGCACTACGAACATCATTTTTTTTAAGTCGGTAGTATTTTTGTATACAAGACAAGTTTTCATTGCATTACTACTACATTACATTAGATTTCGCATTGTAATGTTTGCAGAAGGTAATCGGCTACATATGTTGCAAGTCTTAGTGAAGCCTCTTGCTTCGTTTTAAATGGCAGATACAAATATCTCCATTATCCGACTCTGTCTCTTCTATTTATTTGCATTATGTCATTCAATCTACTTACTTATTACATCTCATTCTACAAGCTCCTAACTGCCAACGCATTCGCCCGATGGTGCGCTTCGTTTCGCTCGTTAGCTAAAAAGTCAAAGCTTTGTAAAATAAACATTAAAGAAAACGGCTGTTGAGCATTGCCCTGGAGTGTAATTCAATGTAATGTAAACCAAGCGAAGAGCGGATTATTCTCTACCAACTTCCGCTTTTATAAATTCAAAGGGGATTTCAGCTTTTTATTTTCCTCCTTTTCGAATTACGTATTTAAAGCATTCTTGAATGGAACTGTTGCAGATTGTAGTCGGCAGCAGTTTTACAACCAAAAGTGAGTGTTATAAAATGATGCCATAAAATTTGCTCATTTTATCTGATTATGGCGGTGATCCGCGTGTCCTCCACGACCGAGCCTAGGACAGAAAAACAATCTTTAAAAAAGATCTTTCAAAATGCTGCGTACAAGAAAAATGTTCTATTTCCCATAGGCATTCTTCAAGAAGTAAAGAACCTACGAAGAAGGAGAAATGAAAATCGTTCGATTTGTACATCATAATCTCCCGTGTGAGTCTGCATCCAACTGAAGAAGAAACCTTCACGGTTTTTCATGAAAGTTAAAATAAGGTCTTCCGCCGAAGGACATTTTTTACTCACTTCACGTGTGCAGTTCCATGGGTCACTCGTGATATTTGGGAGTAGAAGGAAAAATGAAAAATATTCCGAAGCATCCAAATTTGCCCCAAGAGTATTTGAGGAATGAGTAGAGCCAGACAGGAGGAGAAATGAAATCAAACTGTCATCATTTTCCAAGCATTTAGTTTACACATTAAAGATCGAGGAAAAATGGTTAAAATAGTTTTAAAAATAGACTGATCATACCTACTTAGAGATTTATTCATCAGTGGCGTCAGTCTCCGTTTTCTTTTACGTTCAAACTTTCATTGCATCAGGCCAGTTTAGACTGATCAGCTAAGAAAATGATCAAGCTCGAACAAACTTCCCGAGATCGAACAAAGACAGTGCCTATTTTTCTATTTGGAGATACGCTAGGCAATTTATCACATTAAAATAGTTTCATGGATGATAACCGTGATATTTCTCTTTTATTATGACTACGATCCTTAAGAGTATATAAATAAAAAGCATTCCGTTCTGGACGTAGACTGACTGCATTCGATTCATCAACATTTACTCTCGAACTTGAAGGGAATTCCTTTTCGGTTAAAAATTCTTTCTAATGTGAGATTATTGCGATCAAGATATAAAATGCACTTTTCTATTGTGCTCCAAGACGAATCTTGTGTGAAAGTGCAACGAACGAATGTGGCTTTTGTGTACATGCTCCTGTCTCTCTCGCACTTATTTTTTTCTCCTTTAAAATGTCATTAAATAACTAAGGAGAGTCACTAACTCATTCTTTTTTGTCAGATTTGTTTCCTTTCCCTTTATTTATTTTTCCTCCTTGTCTTTGTTAACTTTGTCTAATGACTGTAAATCTCGAATGTAGTAATGTAATAGTAGCACATGAAAGAAAGTTCTTTGCCCAGCTTCATTTCATCCTCAAGTCTGTGTTTTGGAGTGAAGACACGAAAAGAAAAATTGGGTGATCGTCTATTGCCCCCTTTCCTTTCATTTTACATTGACTCGCTGCTTTTTAATGAGGAGAAGCGTAAGTGTAGTACAACTGAGTCTAGCTTGACGAAGGAGGAGGAGGAATACAAAAACAAAAATAAAATAAAAAGGCGCACCACCGCGCTACGATGGGATTTTGGCAGAGGTTACTTCAATCCACTTCTCTCATGCTATGCATCGGTTCGAAAAATCCGAGTCAGCTTTTTATCACTCTTTACTGCGTTCTTGGGAAAATTGGCAATGGCAAGGCAATACCACTTTGTCTGTATAAAAGTAGAAAGATTATTCGATGGATATACTTTTACCACTAGCCATTAACGACTTGTCTGCGATGCTTTTTCTTACTAGGTTATCCTTGTTTCTCGAACATCGTCCTCCTGTTCCGAAGAAAAGAATTAAAAGGGCGCTGTGAGAACAGAGAGGAACACGGTGGCGTTGGTGCACACTGTGTAAGAACAGATCATTATTATTATTATTGTGTATAACTTTGGATTGGAACAACGTATGTACATTTTACATACGTTGGGGCTTACTTTCGCCTTTCTTCCCTCTTTTCGCATAATAACCCCTTTCCTTTATTTTTACAACGTTTCCTTTCGAGCCCAATCTGAAATGCATAATAAACGGCAATGGAGGAAGAATGGTGACGACCGACGATAGACTGCAGAAAATGTTTCATGCGATGCAACCGATGAAACATCCGGATGAGTCTTACCACTCAAATACATTTAGTAAAAAAGTTAAAGATTACCAGTTGCTTTCTTTCTAAAATGGTATAGTGGTGTGATGCGATGGTCTTTCTTATAATGGAAGAAGAAAAAGCCTCCGATCCCGTTTAATTCGTTACTCCACTCCACATCATCATTCATCAGTATCGCACTGATGGAACTCAAGCAAGCAGGCTTCACTTCACCAACACCAAGACCAAGAGGAAAGAGGAGGTGGCGGTGGCACACATAACACCATCAGTAATTCTCCTGTTGTAGGGACTTTTCGCTTTTTTCTTGCAGCTTCTTTTTTTCTCTTATTAATTTAATACATAAAAAAGAAGCGGTGTAACGAACCTTTGTGAAGTGTGTGCATTTATTATTATATCACAATACAGTAATTAGTTTTTTTGTGAAAAGTGTTTGTGGAGAGACTCGCATCATATTGCATTACATTGCCGTTGCTGGTGTCTCTCTTTTTGCTTTCTTTCTTTTCTTTGTCTTCTTTGAGAAAAGAAACATGAAGAAACTACCTGAGTGAGCCAAGATTTCACTGGCTGCGTCTTCTCTTCTGGCCAGATACACGCACAGGACGAGGACGAAACTGTTGCAATCTTAATCCCATTTCGTAGATAGAACGGAACGGAACGGTAGTAAAAAGAAACTAACTAGATTATTATCCCCTCGTTGCTGATAGCCTCTCTCATTAAAGTAGACATTTTAACTGTGGAAAGTCATTTAAAATTTTTGCTAGTTAAGTTGTAGGAGGGGATAGCACTTTATTTAGCTCAATAAAACAGTAAACGACGAAACATACCTACCCAGCCTAGTTAACATTAACAACTTGACTATTTTACAGCCATAATAATAAACCTGTCCTTTACCAATCTTTTTGCTCTGCTGCGTCCCTGAAGATATTTTTGATACGATTTTTGAACTTCTCCGAGCACAGCGTCTGACCTCGTTGTTATAAAGTCAAGTCGGTTATTGCTTGAGCTTCTGCTGCTCTTGCTGCTGCAACTTGTTACTAATTTTAGTTTCGGTGAAATTAGATACACTACGCATAAATAAAATCCCTACACAAACACGTATCGATCCCGTGGGCCAGGGGCAAACGCCGTGGTGGGTCCACCAGAATGCAGTAGACAGGCAGAAGCCAGTTTTCAGTGAGCAATTTTCACTCGTTGACCTCCCACATCTGAATTGAATTTATTGAGTTTTCGCCGGTCGCCAAATAACGAGTCTATTTTACTTTCAACAGGCAAAATGTTTAATGTAACGGAAAATAATTTTCTTTCTTTTTCTTATCATTTATGCATCTAATTGTTGTATCCCTTGCCTTAATTAATTAGCTAGGGTAGTAGTAGTTAACTATATTAAATGTTTGGCATAAAAATAATATGATTTTGGGGTCATTCTATTGATTAGGAATACGAAAAGTTAAGAATGCGACAGAATCCGATGCTTCAACCAAGAGGTCAACAAGGTCCTGCTGGCCGGTCCATGCCCTCTTGGTTCTCATCCTCTTTGGTAATTATAATTACTTAAATAATTAACACTGTCGAGGGGTAAAGACCATGAGTAAACCATGTTTCAATGGGATAAAAAGGTGACGCAATCTCGGATCGGAGCGCCAAGTCCGCCTCCACCTCCTCTTCCAGCCGAGCCGCCCCCAGAAGAATCCGACTACGAAGAGATTGATCATCTCCCCAAAAACGCAATGAAGAAGTCGAGTAAGAAAAAACTAGCAAAAAAAATACGCTGACTTCATTGAAAAGTCAATGTTCACTTTATTGCAAAAATCCTTACTTTTATTTTTCATAAGACTCAAGGCGAACGTGCAGCCTTTGTGGGAACCCGAATCCTGCTGTTTCTTGTGAAATGTGCAGTGGTCAGATCTTCTGTGGTTCATGCAATGACATGTATCACAGACATCCAAAGCGTCAGCATCACAGCCGAAAAGTAAATCATATCCTGTTAACCTTTAAAAATATGATGAGATATTTCATAAAAAATATGTTGCAATGATGTACAGATTTTGGAACCGCTGGATACCCGTCCACCACTTCCACCAAAAACTCCAGTACCACTTGAATTGGCCCAAGCTCAGCTTCCTCCGCTTCCTCCTGCGAACGCACACATGGGGCAAATGTCAGGAGCATTGCAGCCGGTTACTGGAGTTCCCACGCCTCTGCCACCACCCCGAAGGAAAGGGAGATTTGGAATGAGATCAGCTGCAGGCTCGCCCACGACTGGAATAAAATCAATATTTGATCCAGTTGGAACTTTAAAGAGATTCATGGGCGGAATGGCAAGCAGACCTCTGCCTTCTCCACCAAAGCAGCCTCCACCTCTTCCACCAAAACCAGCAGGTAAGGAAATAAAACAAGAAAAAGTCCATTGTGTTCTTGAACAAAGGCCAACAAAATGCGTTTTAAGTTTTTTAAGTAAAGCTTTGTTTTGTTTACCCTCTCTGAATTTTAATTCCTCTAGACTTTGGGAGATCCATGACTCCAACACCAAGAGTGCCAACTTTAGGAGATCGAAGACTCAGTTCACCCCAACCCGGTGCATATGGCCGAGACGACTCAAGAGGACGAATACCTTTGAGCGTGTTGGAAATGCAGAATGCCAGAACTCACAGTATCAGCGTTGCCAATCTAAGTGGCCATGTATGTCCAACTCCACCATTAATTGGCATTGATTCCGCTCGTAAAAGAGAAAGTCAATGGACTTTTCTCATGCACTTTTTTTTTGTTTCGGCAGACATCCAGTCGCGACAGTGGCTACCCCGACTGGGAAGAGGATGACGAAGACGTCTTTGCCCGCAATCGTGCGCACAGTATATCAAGCGGGGCTTTGGGTGTGCTAGGTCGATTTCCATCCACCTCTCAAGATGCTTCTCATTTTGCCACCTTGCACCGTCCAGGTCGAAACCAGATCAGACAACAACCTCCGTCGCCCTCTCAGCAACGACCACCACAGGATCAGCAGAATAGCGATGCCCCCGAACGACCGCCGCCTCCACTCCCCCCGCGGCAATTCCCCTCACAAACCCAGCTGAATTTTCAGACTAGTCAATCAACCTTCGACCTGGATCGAATGGCGGCTGTGGCAGCTGCCCAGCAACAACAAGCTTTTGGATTTCCTCCATGGAATTATCCAATGGGCGGTTATCCCATGGATTTTCAACAACAGCAGGCCATGATGATGGGCTATCCTGGAGGTGGCACCATGCACAGAACTCCGTCCACGCAGAGCATGGGTCCATCAATGAACCCCTCTTCGCATCCCAATCAAGCGCAATTCTTTGGCTGGGGCCCCATGGGATTTGGTCCTCCAATGACCCAAATGGAAATGGAGATGATGGCAGCGCATCATCGGCGGGGTTCGGAACAATTCATGAATATGCTTCCTCAGCAGCAGCAACCGTTTCCACAATCACAGAGAGGTGTGCCACTTTCCAATCCTGTTACTCCTCAGGGTAGCTTCAGGAAGAAAGCGGGTAGACAAATGAGTGTGGAACCGGAAGTGCTTCATCGACGACTTGACCGTAGCGTTGACCTCACTCAACATAGAAGGTCAGGCACACCGAGCAGTTTCGCACGAGTTCAGCCCGTGTCGTCTGCCAACTCCACTCCGGCACCTCAGGGACCACCAATCATGGGTAAATCAAAACCCCCCGCGAAGCCACCTTCGGATCAGTCTCCAGACGACTCATATTTCTCCGCGGAGCGGCAGCAGTTAACGGAATCAACGGGATCATCAGAGTCCACAGCTGAGCTCACAGAGAATCCCGAAGGACCTTGGCAATGCGAACACTGCACATTTATCAACCCGAAGAGCACAAAAGTTTGCACCATTTGTTGCAAAACGCCTGCCGAAGGCTACAGACCAATGAAAAGTGGTAAGCGAGGAAGCCACAACGCACCTGCATCTAAAGATAAAAAGTTTAGCAAAAACGACGCAGAAGCTGGCTCATTGCCAGGGTCTTCGAGACGAAGGGATAGTGGGAGCACGGGGAGCAGTGTGTCAGGTGGAGAGCAAGTTCCAGTGCTCAAGTCAAAACTGAGCATTTCCAGAGACAAACAACAAGGAGCGAAGGTGAACCTAGTCTCTAAGATAGAAAAGGAACGCATCACGAAAGCGGGAGGGCAACCAGGGAAAAGTTCGTTGAAAGCTGGTACCAGTGGAACACTGAAGGCTGGAATGGCACCTCCACCTGGCCCCAAGGCTGCCGTCGCATCCGTTGGAGAAACGAAGAAAAAGGTAAAGGGTAAACAACAGCAGCCGCCACCGGCACGTGCTCCACCTCCATCTCAGAGCGATGAGGATGAGGAAGATGAGGAGGAAATCGTGGCGGATGAAATGGTTTACGCGGATGCTGACTTAAGTGAGTATGAAAACGCTGCTGAGGACATAATTCATAATAATCACGCGGTTGCTGGAGAAAACGAAGAGGAGGAGGAAGAAGAGGAGGAAGAGGAAGACGACGATGAACTGGTGGATGATGACGATGCGGATGATGAAGAAACTGGAGTCGTTAACGTGAAAATCACTGGCTCCAAGTTTGGCAACCGAGGAACCACCTCCATGGCATCCTCAGCATTTGCTACTGCTACACCAAAAAGTAGAATCATCAGCAGAAAAGTTTCAAATAACATGAATGCGATGACACCCTCATCATCGACATCTTCATCGGCAGGAAGTGGAACGAGGAAAACGAAGCCTGGAAAAGGTAGGGGAGGAGCGTCAGTGGCGCCTTCCGCAACAAAGAAACTTGTCGACAGCAACGAGGATGTTTACGGAAGCGTTCCCATTCAAACGTTGGCAATCAGCCCAAAAATTGGTAATCGTGTCAATTTTCTTCTTTGATTTACACATGCACAGCCGAAATGATGCAAGCTCAACTTTCTTTTGATTCTGTTTTTTTCATGCGGCAATAATAATTCTTTCTTCTTTAAGATCAGAGCTGCTTTTTACTATTTATGATTTTTGCACATCAAGAAATGGTTTCAGCTATGACACATTTAAAAATAAATAACAGTCTTTTTTCATAAATTCTCTTTCTCTCTCAACTCAGCACAGTTTCTTTTAATTTATGATTTTGCTTTTTTCTTTTTCAATTATCTGACACATGTTGATTAGTTCTTTAATTAAATGCAAAAAATAACTATGATTTTATTAAGAATGAAAAATTGTTCATGTGTATTTCACTTGATTCAGCGGCCAAACCCAAATTTTTTTTTCTGTGATTTAATTTTATTCTGAATAATTTTATTGTACATTTTTAAAAAATTGCATTTTTTCTTGTATTTTTACTTTAATAATTTGATCTAATTAACAGTCAATTTAATTAGGACAATACGTTTTTGGAAGATATTTTTAAAAGAGCAAAATCTGTCATTGAATTTAATTCATGTTAAAGAGATTAATTAACAATAAAAACGTTTTGCAAAAGAGAAAGAACGTTGGATGATGAGACTGTTATTTATTTATAAATATAAGGGCACACACATCTAAACTAAATTCATTGACTTAATTAACCCAATTCACAAAAGAGTAACTCCCACAAATAATGTATATTCTGAAGAAGTGAACATCTAATTAATAATTAATTAACAGACATCAAAAGGTCATCAAAAGTGAAACCGACTAGTGAGGCGATAGTGGGCTCATCCCCGCCCACAAAAAGTGAAATTAAGAGAAAAGTTTCTGGCACCACAACCACCAACTCACCTTCACCCATTAATATTCAACAAGAGGAGGAGGAGAGCGAACAAGTTGGCGAGAACCACATCCAAGAAGACGAAAAGGAAAGCTCTAATAATTATCCTGAGCAAATAGTTGCTCCAAAGGAGAAAGCGAAGAAGTCCAAAAATACTTCCGGAGAACGAGACAACCCAGAGCATGTTGTGAAAGTGTCAGTAATTACCAGCGCCACTTCTCCAGTTAAGTCAACATCCACGAAGAAAGGAAAGGGAATGAAAGCAGAGAAAGGAGAAAGCAATGCATCTGGTGAAAGTGAGACTCGCAGTTCACCGAAAATTGAGAAGCTTGAAGAAGCAAACGGTGGCAACGTTGTGTCAATCCAAACGGAAAGTGTACCGGGGAAAAGTAGGAAAAGTTCAGTGGGAACATCACCTCTACCACAAAGCATCTCGACACAAGTACTTAAACATTTCATTTATTCTATCCATCACTTTTCAAATAAAAGTCAGCAAAGTTTTAGGTTAGTTACATTTTTGATGATTCACTCTTTGAATTCCAAAGACCTACGAAGATGCTGGCACTGCAGAGGGAGGTACTAGTGAGGCTGTTGCGACTACGAACGTGCCACCAACTAAGTCATCTTCCAAGTCGTCTCTGAGATCTGATGACTTTGAACCACCTCGTCACATTGAAATGTCGGAGAAGGCGATGCGGTATGCCAGGAAGGCACGCAATAAGGAGCAGCAGTATCAAAAGTTAAAGCGAAGTATGAGCACACAACTCACGTATACAGCTGAGCCATGGATGGACTCTGGAGAAGGGCGTCACTTGTATAGGTCATCAAGTCGGCAGTCTCTTGCCAGTGACACGCGGGTTAGATTTGTTTTACTCACTTAAACGTTCTTGAGCGATTTTTCAGATTTATTCAATTTCTACATCTTCTTTGAAGAGCTTGCCAATGTCTGGACCGCCATCGAGAGAAAGCAGTCCAACTCCCTTGGGAAGGTATAGCGGTGGTGCTTCCAGTCGAGGTGGGTGGTACGACGAATTTCGCAGATATCCACCACCTTCTTCAATGTGGGATGGTCCTAGATACAGCATGCCACCTGCAGACTTTTTCGCGTCCATTGATGACCTCATGTCCAGAAGAAGAAGGGAATCGATGAGATCTCAGGAATTTGAGCTTGCTAGAATGTTAAAAGACGCGGAGGAATCTAATTTTAGTCCTGAAGATATTCAGGTGGCAATTCGAATGTGCGGCGAAAAGAATCCTGTTAAGTGGTTGCAGGTTAGTTTAAACACTTCACTCTGAAAAGGAAAACTTTTAGTGCCAAGAATCCGTGTTATTTAACTTTGCAAAAAAATGTATAGGAAAATTGGTCGAGTATGATAGAAACGGTACAAACTTTAGCCACAAAATATGGCCGTGAGAAAGGGGCGGAGAGCAACGACGTTGGAACTGTGTCCGCTGAAGAAGCAAAGGAAGCAGTTCGAAGCAACCGGGG
>VYYJ01002803.1:0-19442 GCA_021029165.1 Cyphoderus albinus | reverse complement strand
TTATAAAAATAGTTCTTACTGGATCGCTGACGCTGGAGGTATTGTTGTTCAGTCTTTAGAAAATGATTTTTCGCTTCTCTGATTTTATTGATCCAAAGTCTTTTCTCCGACACGCCAGGAGCACTCACGTACATCAATGCGGGTTTATTATTTTGCACTCCCATTGCAAAATCATTTTCATTTTGTACTCCCTCTTCTTCCACAACAATCTCATTTAGAAACAACGGCTGAAATTGTTCAATACTGATTTTAAGTGAGAATTCAACAAGCAAATATTTATTTTTGTGAATACATGAAGGAACCAATTACCTGTCTGTAAATCCTAAACTTGAGGTTTTTGTGACGCTCAAATGAGAAGGAATCTTGGTTCAAAAATTTATTTGGTTGTGCTAGCAGAAGAAAGTCGTTGAACAAAAATCCCACCAGCTCCTTACCACTCTTCGTCTGTTCCACATTTTATAAGCGTTATTAGTAAAAAATTTACAGATGTCTGTCTGTATTATCAGAGACTTTTTTCGGGGCTATACCTTTCTCAGAACTCCATGATGTAAAAATTTTCTAGGCCCCAAAGCGTTCGTTAGGGAATTAAATATTAATCTTTCCTCTAATCCATCGCATAAAATGTGAGTTTGCATCCATTCCAATCTATCGGAGTTCTCCTTTTCTCGCACTCCTTCATTAACTTGCGCACAAAGTTCTTCTGCTTTGGCCAATGCCTCTTCTAAATTTTGTCTGTCTGGATGATTTTCCGGTGTATATGCTAATATCTGTAAATACGCCATTAAACACTTTCTAAATGCTTTCATCATTGAGAATGTGGGTAGAGTATCATGAAATTGTATACCAAAACGGTACCTTCTTGATTAGCAGCGGATATTTTGTTATTCTTTGCATAGGCTTAATAAGGAATGATATCAGTGGTAAATTTAATGTATTTGGATGTGCCTGGCATTTTTTGCAAAATTCTTTAAACTCTGTGGAGGACTCGGTTTTTTGTTGAATAATAGCAGCAGAACGCAGTTGTGCACTGCAAAATCGTATGTATATATTGAGGGAAGGAATCTATGTCAAATGAAAATGTAAACGCTTTAATGACTATCAAATGATCACTTCCAGAATAGTAAGAAAACGTCAATTGTTCATTTTTTCCATCCATCGTATCTATCATTATTTCCTTACGTGCTGACATAGAATGTCTCCGATCATTAGTATAGTCGCATTAAAACACGTCTTTTTCCGAATTGCAAATGATTTTAGTAGCTTATTAGTGCAGTCCATGAGATCATCCCAATTAACAAATATGGCAAGCAACTCGTCCGGGGTTAAAAGATTTGACTGATGCAGTGGAATCATAAAACACTGTAAATCCGTACATAAACATAAAATGCTTTTTGATATTAGTGGCCAAAATCAATTGTATTGTAGACTAGGGAAAAATCGATAATACGACATGTAATTCTCAATTCATAATTATACCTGCTTAACGGTTCCCATATCTGCCATGTAATTTTCTTCTGTTACTATTAATTCCTGTATGGATTCCTGTCGCTTTGATTCTTCGGTTGACAAGTGAAAACTACCAAACCCATTACTATTATGGCCATTTCCAGGCGAATGGAATGCATTACTAAACGTGGGAGCTGGTGGTGTGGAATGATAGTTATTATTGTTTGTCGTGTTCGTAAAAACGGGTGGGAATTCAGGCCAGTCGTCTTCCTCGTCATTATTCCCAGGAAAAGCGGGTTCAAACTGTTCCGTTCCAAAAGGCAAAACTACCGTTTGAAATAAACATAAATTAACCTTTAAAAAATCAATCAATTAATTTATGCTAACTGGTCAATAAAAGATTGAAAGGTTGTTTTTCATTCTGTAGTAATCTTGTAATTTTTATTGCATTTAGGTTATAGGCAACTTAGTCTATCTGTAATATTTATTTCTATTTATTGTTAAGAAATAAATAACTTAACATATTTCTTAATATTCCTTTTCTACTTTTGTTTTACAGTATTTTATTTTCTCTAACTTTAGATTTAAATGCAAGTTCATTCTGAGACAGTACTCTTTCATGGATGAAAGGACAATTTCTGTTGCTCGTGATTTTTAAAACCTCCTTTATTTTTTTTTATCAACGATTTTTTAGTTTTTATTGGAATATTTGTCAAAATACCCTAAAAGTCTACACTGCACTGCTTAAATATGTCGCGAAGAATATACGTATATAACATGCACAAATGCACATTACAATTATAACAATGACTCGATGACGCAATAATTGAGAGGTGTACGTATAAAATCAAGTACGCACACAGTAATTTCAAAATAGCTCTATGAAAGGAATAGGAAGAAAGTAAAGACTGATTAGAGATTTGAAGAGATAACAATAATAAAAATGGTCTTAAGTCTTATTTATTTATTCTAGTGAAGGCCTATCAGAAATGCATTTTCGGCTAGTTTTGGTTGATTGATTGAAAATGAAGATTACTTTACAAAGCTCTACGTATTATTATTACATCAATTGATTTGCATTAATGGCATCGACGCATTCTTTAAAATGTTTTTTATGTGCTCTTGATGGATTTGAGCTTCATGCATGGGTGTTTGTGAAATTCACATTTGTGAATTGAAGACTTATTTGACATCAGTAGCATTATCTCAGCATCAGTAGGTATGAATTGTATACATATACATTTTATACGCGGTTTCGCCGCACCAAACGTTAACTGGTAGTTTTGTTAGTAGTATTTTACGAACCAACTACCATCCCTTATTAATCACTCTATTCCTGTAATTAAATACCGTAAAATAGTCTAATCTTTGGATAATAAAGTGCTTCATACAACAAATCTATCATCATTCGGGTATATTGGCAATGATTCAACATCAGGTTTTAACATCACAAATCATAAAATTAATATGTACCTACTAATGAATGTTTTGAGTTCCGTGCTAACACTATAGATTCTTTCTCTCGTGGAGCATTCTCAGAGAGACTCATACAATGAAAGAAATATAGAAAATTGGAATTTCGATATGCCAGAACGGTCATCACTTGATGGCTGTGTAAAACTATATTGTACCTTAAACGAATAACGTTACTTTCCTTTTCATCTAGCATAATATGTCAGAACTTTCTTATGTACATAATGTACATAGGCAATACAATGTACATATAAATAGGCTACTGTCTACTTTCATTTTTGCCCATGTGCAATTTGATAAAACTTATTAAAACATCCGTCTTTCTTTCTTTATCCTGTTCACTGTTTACTACTAGTCGTAAAGTTAAACTTGTGTGTTATTTAAAATCATACAAGGTATTTTGGCATGGGATTCACCAGTATTACAAAATTCACATCACAAAAAAGCAGTGTGAGTGACTAGAAAAAATCCATTACACAAGGCAGAGTTTTGAAAATGACACAAAGTTCGAAAGCCAAGCCAGCAGCCATATATTCCAGTGTGCAGGATTTACTTTAACACATAATATTCTACTGCAGTAATCATAATATTTAATATTCAGTCAACGGTAAAAATGAAGTTAATAAAACTTAAATAATACGTCATTCGTATTCATCAAAATAAAAGCTAACGCAGCACCAAATCAAATAATTAATACAAGAAGGGACCTATCTACTTAGCGTATAACAACAGTATTTGTGAAAGTACACTTATGGATTATGGATTATTTTGTGGATTTATTAAATTACGAATTGCACAATGTATTAACGGCTAAGGTAAATTCTATGTCATGTATATCAGACAACTTGTATATTGTAACAGTTTCTTTGGATGATTTTCATTGTCATTTCATTGCCCAACATTTTTCCTAATAGCCCCATTATTCCAATACAACGTGTGGCTATCAATACATAATCAAGGACTTACACCTGTTTAAAATTAAATCGGGCTACGGCAGAGGTCACACTCAATGTTTAAAAAACTATGATAATAAATAGAGTTCATAATACTCAATGTGGTTTGTAAATTTTCTCTAATTAACCATAAATAAGTAATCCCTTTTTGTTCGTCTTCATCCGAAAATTTGTTTAAAATATGAGAATGCAATACAAATGACTTCGAAGATAAATAAATAATCATCCGTATCGTTTTCAGTGCTTCACCTTCACCTATCTACTTTAAAAACAGTCAAGTGTTCTGTTTATACCCTTGCATTAAAATGTTATTATGAATATCTTTAAAAATTTTGGTTACCACATTCTCAATAAAATATCTGATGCAGGACTTTTTATTATTTGCTACATACATAATCTATTACTTTCACTACGTCATTTGAGTTTCTACAATGTATTAATTTTAATGACTTTTAATTTTTACTACACGTGTCCAACATTTTTATTTCAGTACAATATAAGTCGTCGCCCTGAATTTACGTAAAGCACCATCGCATTACAATGTACAAATTGCATTGTTTCAGATTCGGGCTTTCGTTCGTCGTTTCCGAATAAGTTATTTTCAAATTCAATTTCCTAATGCCTCATTCATAATAACATAGACGATTGTAGATTCGTCACGTGCAAATTGAACGATCTATGGTCTGCTAGTAAAGTATTATATAACTTATCTTTTGTATTATTTTCACATAGTAGTGGTGGTCAGTGGTCATTTTTAAATACCTTATCTTATTATATAATACTAGCATGTCTGGATAAATTGAATTTTCAACGACTTGATCTTCCGCAACCGTAGATTTCCATCGATTTGTTTGTGAGTGGCAATGCTAAAGCATACTTACGTTGTACGACAATTACAAATTAATGCCGGTTATCTATTAGTTTTCGGATTGAGTATGTAAGATGATATATAAATTTTCTTGAAACTTTAATGTATATACGAATACGAATAGGAGTTTGTATTGCATTAAACAACTCGATTTACCTAGTTCGTCCACTAGTAGCCTCTTCTCCTGCATAGTAAAGTACTCTACAATACTCACTAGCAGAAAATATAGCAATTTTATATGGAGTTAACATTTTTGAGATGTGCGGATTTGTAGAAGGAAATCCTACATTAGGTGTGTATGTAGGGAGAAGCCCTCTGGCTCGTTAGATTATTGTTCGAGTACTTATTGAAACAACGACATCGGTGGTTCTGCTCTCCGTTTTAGTGTGTTTATTTAAATTTTACTGTTATTCGTATTAGACTGCGGTTCCGGATGATTTAACTGAATACCGTTGTTCGTTCAAGTTTTACATGGAGGGTCTCCTAACGGGAGTCTCTGCCACTCTCTCCATTCGAAATTTGAATCGCTTAATGCATTCATCCTCCTATACGAAACAGACACACAGAAAAACAGTCAACGGTCACAGTTGAACAACGCAAACAGGAAATAATTGTAAACTACTGCGGGAACTATTATATAAACGGAGTGAAATAAAAACTTTAACAAAACTACTTCTAAGCTTAGGTAGTGGGATCTTTCGTTTCGATTCTCTTGACTGATTAGAACTCACTCTCAATCCCTGCTGTCAATTCCGCAGTTCTAATACACGCTCAAATGTATTAAATGAACGTTTGTTTATTGTATTTAGCAATAATAATGCAATGTATCGATCTGCAACTGCAAATTAATTCTGTTTTACATAATTTGGGCTACTCCACAAACAAAATACTAACACAATCTATTATCCACTATTGCTCCTGACTGCAGTGTTCGAGAAATGATTTGTGTGCTCTTTTGCTTGCAGGCCTTCTAATTTTTTGCATATCCAATGCTTAGCCAAATGTTTTAACACTGACAGACTGGTATACAGAATTACATAAAAAAATAAACATAAAAAAGCGTTCAAAGAGAAGAGAGTATGTACTTAAAAAGCCTAATTGTGCTGAAAGGTGTAAATATACAGAAAATCTTACAAACTTAGTCAATTGAAAGTAGATCCAAAATTGAATGTGCAAAAAGCTAATGTGATAAAGCGTTTGAGCCGCCAAGAAATTTTTATTTCATCGTGTTCATAAAACAATTACGAAAGCATTTAAACATCTTGAAAAGCTTCGCCAGCTTCGATCCTTACTCTAAAATATGGTACAATAAACTGGTGTGAAATAGATACCCAATCAAGACACAAAAAGCTTGACATTTATCACACATAAATTTCTCAGAAAAGACAGTGAAGTTATCAGTCAAGTAACCTCCTTCGAAAGTCAAACAGAAATTAAAGGGAGGCAAATTAATCTCGTCAACGAAAATGTCCTTTTAATCCATGGATGATTTGATTGGAGTGGGACCAGGAAATAGAAACGAAAAAGAAATGCGTGTACTGTAAAAATTACTCACATTCAGGATCCTGGCCTTGGGTATTTGAAACAGGTTGAACGTAGTTTGTGGGAAATAATCCTACCGCTGTACCTAGTTGACCTGTGAATAAAAATCATTTGTAAATTGTTATTGTACTGTCGCCTTTTGACCGTCAACATGAGAAAATATGCAAGGGAGCAGCCAAACGTCAATTGGTAACAAACTTGAATGACACTGACTCAGAGTTTTTAACAACTGAAGAATTGCGCAATAAGCACAGGTGAGTCAGGGAGACACTGATTATGATAATACAATTTTATGATCATAATCAGCAAAATATCATTCCCCTTTTATTTCAGGAAAGTAAAATATCATTATGTCAGCCATTAAATTATTTATAAATTACCTTTCCACCAGTCAGGTTCGTCTTTTGAAATTATAGTTATTACGTCGTCTTTCGAAAACGTTAGCTCATCGGTATTCTGAGCTGAGTAAGGGTATAACGCAATGACTTGTTCTAAAAAACCAAGAACAGTTATTTAGCAACAATCTGCAACATTTAATGGATTGAGATTATCTGAAGATTCCAACCTTTAGTGTCTGAATATATCGGAGCCGCCATCATTGGCATTTCTGAAATTTCGTCGAACGGAATAGGCGTGGTCCTAGACGATGACTGACGAGAGCCACCACCTGGTCCGAGGACTTTGACATAGGAACCCGGAAACCAACCCAACTGTCTCTTTTTCCCTTTCGCCTGCAGAAAATAAAAATATAGCAATACATAGTATAGTGCATAGTAATTTAATTTTCACGCAGCTTATATAGGTAAACTGTCGCTGGATTGTACCTGAAGTTCTCCTTCCCACCAACCGGACGATGATTTTTTCCGTACAGTTATTAACTGACCCCGTGTAAGTTGGAGTTGGCCTTCGGAAGTGGGTTGATAATTCGCCAAAACCGTCGCAATTTCATATCTCCTTTTGCTTCCTGCTTTTGGCGATTTCTGAGGTGGCATCTTTGCGATCTCACTAATTTCTCGCTTAATTTCAGCTTCTTCATGAGGTTCAAGATGAATTTTGTTGGGTTCGTCTCTTTTAACATCCTCAGGGACCGCAGATAGATCATTAGCAACATGGGACTCTACGTTATAGCCAATATTGTTCGTGACGATTGATGTATCTGTTGTATCCGCCGCTCCGTCTCCTGATGCTACCTCTTCTTGCTTAGCTACATAATTTGCAGGAAATATTCCTATTCTGTCACTTCCAATTTCCCCTGTCCACCATTCTCCCTCTTTATGCGTAACTAAAATGATTTCTCCAGCTTCGAATGGCAAGTCACCGGGTTCTCCTGATTCATAAGGATACAATGCAACGTACAAGGCCGCTAAAATGAGGGAAAAAAAACACATTTCATTGATCAAATTATAATTTACAACACATTTTTTTTGCAAAGCTGGGGCAAACAATACGAGTTTTGCTAAATAATAAGAATTTACCTTCTTCACCGGCCACAGGAGCGACGGCCACAGGTGCAGCAGTCTCGGTCTCACTCTCAACTGGAGCTCTAATAATAATTAAAAAAAAGTTTATTAGGTGCAAGCCCTTGAACTTGAAGAGTTGTTAGAATTAGAAGTTAGAACAATCTATTACTCTTCAGCAGGAAGGTTTTCCACGAAAGATTCAGGAAACCATCCAGAGTTGCCTTCATACGTGCCTGAGAGCCACCCAGGATCGGGAACGATATCCACGTTTTTCTGATAAGGAACAAAGTTCGATTCAAATGTATAATTATTAGTAACTACTATATTCATTATCTATGAGTGTAATAGTTCAACAATATACAAAGATCTCGGTGTCGAAAAATCTGCTAATACCTTTATTATAGCACCCGCTGGAAAAGACAATTCATCCGCATTTCTGCCTTCAAAATCATATACCGCTCTGTAAAATTCACCACCATCTCCGTTGACAGCAGCCGGCTTTGGAGACTCCGTTGACCCCCAGGCAGCATTGTAATCAAATTCTTGTTGGTGTTTTTTCCGCATCTGGATTACAGTTTCGCGTTTTTGTTTGTACTCTTCATATATGGTCTTGCAGCTTTCAATTAAAGTTGACAGATTTGTTTTGAGTTCATTAACTTCTTCCAACGCAGTGTCCGATTCGGCTTGCTTCTTCGCCAGCTAAAATACGCATATTTGAAAAGTTTTTGTTTACAACTGCATACCAAATATAAAAGGAAATAACAAAGGTCATATTAAAGAAACGAGGAAAGTACCAACCTCATCCTTTACACTCTGCAACTTTTCACGAAGCACCTTCAGATTCATTTGTTTGCCCTCACTTTCCGTTGCAAGCTTCTCAAGGCGAGATTTTTCTTGTGCCGCTGCAACCATTCGATTATTTTGTTCCTTTAATTGACTTTTCAGAGTCCCCATATCATTCATAAAGGTGTCACGTTTAACTCGCATTCCATCAATTTCAGTTTTCACAGATGACACTCCCACTCGAGTTTCGGTAATTTTCCCTGAGAGTTCTTTCACTTTATCAGTCTACACAACAACAACAAAGATTAAATTACGACCTTCTAGAATTTTTCCTAAAACTAAAAGGCTGCGATTAAGAAGCGATCATACCAATTGCGATAATTCCAGCTGCAAACCGTGATTGACTCCTTTTAACCGCAGAACTTCATCTTGCTGCTTTTGTCGGCGAGCCAATAGTTCTTGTCGTTTATTATCTTCCATTTCCATCCTCCTAGACATTAATAACAAATAAATAATATTAGGAATTTAAAATTTAATGCATTTTCCAATATCTTTGGTTCAATTGGTTTATGATTCATAAGTTATGAAACAATACTAGGACATTAAAACATGCACTGACCTTTGTCTTTCCATTTCTCTTCTAGCAGACTCCTTATGTTCTTCCATCTTTCTCATTTCTTCCAGTTTTCTTTGTTCAATTTCCATCTGCATTGTCATCTGCCTTTCCCGTTCTTCCATTTGTCTCTTTTCTTGTTCTAGCCTGATAATGAAGCAAGAAACTTTTTAAATTCTTTATTAGCTCGATCACTATGAATTATCTATATAGAAAGTACACTTTTGCAATAATTTACCTTTGTTTTTCTCTGCGTTCAAATTCTTCACGATCTTTCCTTTCCCTTTCATCCTTCTCCCTTTGCCTTTCCATTTCTAAAACTCTTCTTCGCCTATCTAATTCTGCTTGTCCTTTATCAAAGTTTTCTTTCCTTTTATCTTCGAACGAACTTCCGCCCGACGCTAAATACAAAATAATAAAAGAAAACGTTTATGCAACAGTAGAGACAGAGACCATATGAATCACCGGTAGTTAATGTCCTTAACCTTGAGTAATAATTTTACTCATACTTACAAGGCGAAAGCATCGGATCTAACATGTCCACAACGGGTGTAGTTGGGCCTGTATTTTGACCACTGGCAAGGTTTGAGCCTGAAATACTTTTTATTGACTGCTTACGAGACCCTGTTCTAAACGAGGGTGGGATGAGTTCTGGAGTTAATTTTGGAGGTAATCTACCAGTCTGCAAAAATATTTTTTTAATTAAATTTATTGATCACAAAACGTTCCACTTCTCTCTACCATCTAACGTTTAAAACACTGAAAGGTACCTGTCTGAACAAGTCGCAGAGATGAAGGGCCAACACAAACTCTTCCACAGATAGTCTCCCATCGGCATCCA
Source organism: Cyphoderus albinus (assembly GCA_021029165.1). Taxonomy (NCBI): domain Eukaryota; kingdom Metazoa; phylum Arthropoda; class Collembola; order Entomobryomorpha; family Paronellidae; genus Cyphoderus; species Cyphoderus albinus. The sequence goes on along the minus strand of VYYJ01002803.1, from coordinate 9,463 downwards.
TATCCGATAAACCCCATACTTGAGCCAAAATAGGCTGAGGAAGAGCAGTCCCAAGTAAAATCTGTAAAGCAGAATGCCCATTTCATGTTTATTTGTTTACAATTATTTTATGTGTACACTTAAAATTTAATATATTTATTAATCTGTTCGAAAATAAACTTACATTCCTAGCTTGAACACCCGTTAAATAACCAGATTTTGATCTGTCATGTTGATTAAATAGCTGAGTATATTTCAGCCGTGAGGCATTTGGAACTGCCCACTCTAACAGGGGCGAGGCACTACATAACAAGATTAAAGATTAATAATCATTTCGAATTGCTTTTTTTCAGAATGAAATTGTAGTTGTCTTTATTACGCACATAGAATCGTGACTAGTAATGGAAGCAGAACGAGGAATAGCATCGGCCGGTCTAATCCCTGGTAGACTTGCTGGTGGCACCGCTGACGGAGGAACAACGCCCGGCATCCCTCCAACTAAGGGCTGAGTAGGCATTCCGCCAACCATAGGCTGAATGACATGCGGCATACCGCCAACCATGGGTTGAGCAGTGGCACTGACCATCAGAGGCTGGGGAGCAATGCCAGCCGTCATGCCCGGCAAAACAACACCTCCTGAAGGAACAACTGGTCGAATTGGAGGAGTGGCCATTCCCGAACCGAACGCAGGCGCAGGTGAGATAGGAGTCGTTGTACCTGAACTTGCAAGCACTGCCTTCAGTGCAGGAGGCAATACTGGAGGAATTTCAAAACCTCTGAGCTTCATAGTAATTAATTTACAGGCCACACCTAAAGAAAGATAATAAATAAATAGGTTTAAACAACAATTTATTACAATGGGTGTAGATGCCGTTTAGTGCAGTGGTGGTTAGATTGAGGGTTTGTTATTTGTTAGTTGTAACAGTTTGTAGTTTAATGATTGGAGGTTAAATTACTGAATTCATTTATGTCCATTTTCCCATCACAGTTGGCGTCAGCAAGGGACCATATTTGACCAAGGGCAGGCGGTGGAAGCCCCGATTGAAGCAGCAGCCCTTTCGCTTGAGCTCCTGTAATAACTCCATCAATAGGATTAAGGGCTTTGAATTGTTCCATGTGCCTCGCCCTCTCCACTGGTGTGACCGTCCACGGATCCATTTTTGATTAATTAGGTGGCGGAGTGGTTGTGATATCAAAATTGAGTAAATAAAATATTTTTTAAATTCTCTGTCCCTACTTTAAATGAATTTTGTTATCGTCGGGCAACATTCTATTTTGAATTCATGAAGTTTTGCTTCCGGTGTCCTTTTTTAAATACAAGTAATGTTTTAATTCAATGACTACTACGAGGCTGTGTGGTCATGTGGTGTCGTTAATGTCGTTATATTGTTGGATGGATGGGTCAAATAAAAACATCTTGCATCTTCAGGGATTTTGCTTTAAAAGTGCACTCGTATTTTGCAATATCATCTGTTGTAAAGCCCTTGAACAGGGAGGCTAATGTTAACACCCATGCAGATTTGTTGGTTTTCTCCTTTGTACACGTAAAGTTGGTGACACACACGGCAGCAGTACCGAATCAGTCACAACTTGAAAGCAAACGTTTTGTTCGAAACACCCTGACTTTTCCCCGACACTTTCCACCATTGTAAATAATATCACCAGCCACACGGAAGATAATTATTATTGCAGTCAAAAATAAATCAGAACATCATTAGTTAGGGGATTAATGTTCCACTTCACTGAATGTTTTTGGACAGCTACTAGCCGACTTCTTGAACTTCAAGACTATGACAGGTGTATGTAGCAAGGAGGGCGTAAAAAAATCTGCTGCAGAGAAAACTTTTATTAATCACCACTTTAATGTTTCCGCTAGCTCCTTGTAGCGACTCACAAGCACTTGAGTGGAAAGGTCAGGTCAGTCCACTCCTATCGTTCACTTCCGCTTTTTTTCTTTTATTTCCTGTGATGTGATCAGGAATCCTCCCCTCCCTTTTCTTTTTCTCTTGCTTTTTCCAATAGTCCTCACTACAACAATACGAGTAGGAGTGTGTGTTTAATAGTAGAAAAAAGAGGCAAGGCAGAGGGGCTGCGATGTGATTTGTGTTACTTTTTTTGCACACACTACAATCATTATTCAGTTGTTCTACTACTACAAGAGCTGCTTTCTTTTTTACTTTTGCCTGTTGTCGCAAATCCCTAATTTTATTATTAGATAAGTCATGCAAATATCATTTTTGTAAAACATTATCTCAGCGGAGTACATTACATTAGTGGAAATGGCAAGAGAAGAGAAATACTCCTCTTTTCCTAAAAGTCTCACGCAAAAGAGCCCCAAGTGTGTGCGAGCGAGTAATGTATTAATGCATGGAATTGAAATCAGAGAGGAGAAAAGTAGAAGAAAGTCATTTAAAACAAGAAACAAGAGCCGAGCCCATAAAACGAAGATCCTCCTTTTCAACGACTTGCCAATGCTTTTCCTTTTTCCTCTACATGTACAATTTCGCTCCTCGCCGTGCTGCAGTCTTTGACTAGGCCTTTGGGCCGTTTTAGTAGCAAAGAGCCGTGTCAAATCATTCCAAAGTTACAGAGGCAGGGGCTCACACACAGCGTTACATTTGTATATGGCGTATACATTTGATTGAACCAGTCTAGTCTGCGCGAAGCGATAAGTTCTTCTGTTGTAGTAAAGTATTATGATTACCGTAACCGTATATTGTTATAAGGGTATTAGTGTATAATAATAATACCTAAATATGAAAATGAATAATATTCATAAGGTTTAGAAGAAAGAAAGATCATTTTTATACCTGTACTGTAACTGTAAGGTATTACTTACTAGTAGTATAAGTTACTACTAGCCTTTTCAGCTGTGTGTGAAATAAGTTTTGAAAGTGTATTCGTTAGTACTTACTTGCTTACACGTATGTGCATGGCATGAGCAAAGGGGGAATCGGTGAAGAGGAAACCCTTAGTTTATGTGTTCAAGTATTTTCTGAACTTATCCCAATATCCTCATATTCCTCATTCTCGTATTATCTCAATCCAATCTCATTTCATTTCATTGTATTGCTGTAAAAGCGAGCACGAGCAGCATCAGCATAAAGAACGTAAAAACAAGCTTCTCATTCTCATATAAGCTCAAAGTGGTTTGGCTTGCAAATCTTTGCCATTGCCATAATATGCAAAATCTTTTTTGTAACACCAATGCCAATACCAGAAACAGAGCCACTACCGCACCGCAGAGCTTCTGACATGATGACATAAACCAGAAAACAGGCAATGCGCTTCTGACTTCTGATTTCCGATTACTAATGTTACATTTTTTGCAGGGTTGAGTTGAGAATCTCAACTTGAGATGGGATTGGAAATATTGGAAAATGACAACTTTCAAGGTAAAACGACCACCACATCAGAAACTTTTCTGATTTAAAGTCAAAATTCAGACTTTACATAAAATTAGTAATGATGAGTTTTCATAAAATTGCAAAATTCTAGCAGATTTGAGAAAAGACCCAATTTTAGAGTTCTCCAAACGTGAAAGTTAGAAAAGCAATATAACATTTGAATTTAGTAAATTCATTTTACGGAAAGTAAAACAAGTACATAACCAGAAAAAAGTTTTTTTTTCATGCTAATAAAAATGTCCACAAAAACATTGAAATCTTTACTTGGATGAAAAACATGATTATGTAATTTAATGAATTTCATATCATCATGATTCATGAATGATGAGATGACAAATCCACTTTTCGTTCGTTGTTGCATTGCAGCAATTGTTGACACTGACAGCGCCCAGCCTAAGCCTTCAGCATTTCATTGCTTTCTAAAGGAGCCATCGGGAGTAAATGTTTTGAACCTGTTGGCGCGCACTTGGTTTAGATGGGATCTTTCATCAGCCAGCCAGAGACCAACTGACTGAAACTTTCAGTCTGAAAGGACTAGAAACATCACCTGCTCCAGTTTTATCGAAATATTGCATCAGCTGTCAAATTAGTAAATTCCAGTAACTCTCATTAGTCTCATTGTTCTTCTATTAATAACTTAAATATTCTAATTGTAATTGATCAAGAACAAAGCGTCGAAGTATCGTTCATTTCCTGTGACACTAGTGACACGACGGTCTTTTCGTTCCACCTTGACCTTCGGCAAATATTTAATATTTATCTAACTATGAATTGCTGATCATTTTAATTCGTGACCATGAGTCTAGCTAAATTCTTCTGTCAATCATTCTCCCGTGATTTAGTCAATCATTCTCAAAGTGCATTTGCACAAACCCGAACATTATCGTCCTTCTCTTTTTCCAAATGCCATTGCCAGTGTTCGCCTGTTCAACATGGTGTGCAAGTGAATAAAGTTTCAATTTCAAACTTCAGCAGAAATCAAGCCCCTGTAGCAGAAAAATGTGTTATACGGACTGAGCAAAAATATTATACCGGAGATTTACTTTGGAACTGGAGAAATCATAATTTTACAAACAATGTCAAAGGTCTGCGGCAAAATAAGAAGATTAAACATTTCCTAGCCGCAGCACTTGGATTTGGACTCGTAGGACTAACACTTGTTGAAAATGAAGGAGGGGGAGGGGACACATGTAAATTATGTAATTTCAAAATTTTATAATTTCTTCTGTCATCTATTACATATTACCTACTACAAGCTGGTTGCTTTTAAGACGAACAGACGAGAGACGAAGTCACCATAAATAATTTTCATTTTTCATACCATTCTTTGTAGATAACCAAAGACTATTCAGAGCAGCTCAAGATGGTCATGATCAGGAGATTCGACGGTTATTAAAGAATCAAAAAGTTGATGTTAATGCACGACATATTTTGGGATGGACTCCATTGCATGTATGTAGGCACTATTTATGTACAATATTATAATTTGCAATCCAATGTGTTATTCATTTAGTTTTGAGTTTTGTACAGTAAAATGTAAAACATAAAGAGCCTTGTCGCTTTTATGTTTTTTCAGGTGGCTGCAATGAACGGTAATGCATCTACTGTCCAGATTCTTTTGGATGCAGGAGCTGACCCGAACCTCGGAGATGATTTTACAACTGTCTATCACATGGCCCACAAAGTTAAGATGCATTCCTTGGAAGGTTAGACGAAAAACTTCTTGTAAGTGTTTTGTGAAATGTAACAAATCCGTTTTAAACAGGCTATTTAACTGTTGTTCTCGATGTTGTTTGTAGTTCAAATTCAAAGAGAAGACGAATTCAGCGACAGATTGAACAATAGGTCCAACTTTAAAGGTTGTACTGCTGTAAGGATTGAATTCATTATTTTCTTCAAATTAAATTAATTAATCTTAAATTCGTATTCTCTATACTTCTGTCAGAAATCTGCAAATTCAAAAAGTAATACTTACATTACACAATAATTAACGATGGTTTTTAATAATTGTAGTTACACTATGCCGCTTTGTCTGATGACCCTGAGACGATTCAAGTACTTTTGGAAGCTGGCGCAATACCCTTAGCAGAAAGTGATTCTGGGCATGTCCCTAAACAGTACGCAAAAGATGCGAAGATAAAGAGATTGTTAGATGATTACATTGTTGAGGTGAATTCTTTTTTGACTTGAAATTTCAATGGCATTTGAGGATTAAATAATTATGTTATTACTTTGTAAATTCTTTAATGATATTTGTTGTGCTTGTAGTTTTTCATATTAATGTACGCACTTTTGTAGACAGTACAATTAATTAATTAAATATATTATGTATTATTGCTATGCATTGAATTTTGGACTAATTGTTACTGTTGTTTTTTACTAGTATGTAGAGATGCGAAAAAAGAAAGAGGCCGAAGAAAGGAGAAAGTTTCCTTTAGAGCAGCGGATAAAAGAAGTCATAGTTGGTCAGGAAGGTGCTATCACTACTGTAGCCTCTAGTGAGTAAGGATTTGCAAACACTTCAAATGATATATTTGCCGCTGCCAGTTTAACTTTTTAACTGTCAATGTTTATTACGACTGTTTTATTATAATAGCTATTCGACGAAAGGAAAACGGATGGTGGGATGATGAGCACCCTTTAGTATTCCTATTTCTAGGAAGTTCTGGCATCGGAAAGACGGAATTGGCAAAACAAATAGCTCGTTATTTGTACAAAGATAAAAAGGAAGCATTTATCCGAATTGATATGTCAGAATATCATGACAAACATTCAGTTGCCAGATTCATCGGAGCCCCGCCTGGATACGTTGGGCATGAGGAAGGTGGACAATTAACCAAGAGGCTTATCAAATTCCCAAAGGCCGTTGTACTTTTCGATGAAGTTGAAAAAGCACATCCCGACGTCTTAAACGTCTTACTGCAACTGTTCGACGAAGGACGGATGACTGACGGTCAAGGAAAGACAATTGAATGCAAAGAAGCCATATTTGTGATGACTTCAAATCTTGCCAGTGACGAAATTGCTGAACATGCTTTACAGTTAAGAGAAGAGGCGGATATTGTTGCAAAAGAAAGATACGAGGGAAAAATTGGTACGCACAATAAAACATTAAACACATCATATTTTGTTGCTGAAAGTAAAACTAACATAAAGTTTTTGGTTTCTTTATCTAGACGATAACGAGGTGCATGAACGCATTACTATTTCCTCAAAGTTCAAAGATAAAGTTGTACGCCCGATCCTAAAGTATCATTTTCAACGTGACGAGTTTCTTGGAAGAATAAACGAAATTGTCTATTTTCTTCCATTTTCAAAATCTGAATTAAATGAACTGGTGTCCAAAGAATTAAAATACTGGGCAGAAAAAGCCAAAGAAAAGCACAATATTGAACTCAAAGTAAGTTTATGCACAATCTATTGAAGAGTTTTTTATAACATTTGCTAAAAATAGGTTTCTGTTAATGTAATGTATGATTACAATAAATAATTGTTTTTAGTGGGACAACAGAGTGGTTCAGGTCTTATCACAAGGTTACAATGTACATTATGGAGCAAGATCAATCAAACATGAAGTTGAGCGTCGCATAGTCAATCAATTAGCGGCTGCACATGAGAGTGAGCAATTGGTGGCTAATTCAACCATTCATATAACTGCCGAAGAGATCGATTTGGAAAAAGAAGAATATCGCATTAAACTACAAATCAAAACCCAAGGCGATGAGTTGGTTGATCTAGAAAATCCAATTTTATCACCATTAAATATGAATTGACAGACACAAAATTTTGAACCGTGATAATAAACCTTGCAAGTTGCAAATTATTTTTCAATCTCTTTGAGTCTTGTAATAATTACAAGTTATTATGTGAAACATCTATGCAAACTTCACTAGACGATGTCCATGCAGCTTACCGACAGAGGAAGAGGAAATTTCATACTATCTGTATCTGTGATTTATCGAAATTGACGCAGACGTATCCAATAAAATTCAATTAGAAAAAATGATTTTAATCCATCTTACATTATCCTGTGTGTATTATGCAACAAAAACAGGTTAGATACATTCACCTGAATAAATACATAAATATAATGGATCATTTACTATTGAAGAAAGCACGGTACACTCACCTGTGAATTTTATTTGCATGCAAAGATTTTGTTGAAATAAGAGAATGAAATTATTTATTTGAAAGAGAGTTTACGCTTGAGCCTTCGATTCAAGATCCAATGCGATTTCTTGATAATAGAAAATCGTAAACCCATAAACTTCTTATAGACACCTAAATCTGTGTTAACTGAATCCTGCTTATTTGTAAGGTGTTGGCTCACTCTCACAATAATATCCTTTCCTTAATAAAAGCGGAACAAAATCAACGGAAAAATGGTGGCAGAAAGGTAAGAAAGTCAACATGAGATATAATAACAACAACAAAGGGAATTTAGCAATTCATAACAAAGGTTAACAATCAGTGATTTATAGCCCATCATAAACCGTATTTACTTCTCTGCAGGACGTGCGCAGTGAGATTCAGACCCAGAACTTAAATCTTACTACATTATCTTGTCTTCCTCCCGAAATGAGACTTATTGCCCTTTTCCCTTGTTACTTGTTACCCCAAATTTCCTTTCTTTCAGCCCAATCCATCTTACTCACATTCTCATTGCAATTGCAAAAGAATTCTTCAATTTTAAACATAATTTCTATTCAAGGAGAGCAGTAGTAACGGATCTAGACAGTCATGTGCCTAAATCGCTAAATCTTTTATTACAAAAAGAATTCCGAAAAGATAACAATGCCTTTCCTTCATATTAATTTAGTCACTTACAAAATACATACATAAATACATTACCTCTGAGACATCGAAGATGTGAAGTGTTGACCGTCGAATTGTAAAGTTTTAGTGGGCCATTTGTCACATGGAAAGTAAATAATGCACAAATAATCCATTGTTCTCGGCCAAGATACCGTTCAACAATGCTCGATTGTCCAAAACTGACATTATAACCTTCTCTGTTTACTTCTGTCACAGTTATTACTATTGTTATTACTTGGCTAAATGTAGTGAAGTAGAATTTGAAAATCCACTTGTCCAAATTGAAAAACTCATTTTTGTTTTTCTCTAATCGAAATCATTTCTTCAGAGGAATAAAGATTTGCCGAGTACATAATAGAATCTCCTAAAGTAATTCATTTTTCATGTGTGAAAAAATCATGCTTCGAAAGGAACAGGTTGAACTTACACTAGCATAAATTCTCTTGCATAATCGAAAGAAATACTTATGAAGTCATTGAATCACAATCGATTCACAGAAATTCCTGCATGCATACCGCCAGATAACTCATATTGCGCAACCATTGTAAAGGTCAACAAAGAGTAAATTTTTCTGGAGAAGTCACCGTTCGATAAATAGAAGTGATTTCTGTTGCCTGGTCTGGTGGCTTTTTAAGTTCCACCAAATCACACAGGGCACACAAATCTAAAGATGGAATTGAAAGATTTTCCATGTACAACCATAGGGGGCCCTTTATCTTCAAGCAGTCCATGCACACTGGATATAGAGTATGACATGACGAATGCCTTGTAAAACAATCAAGAAAAAGATTCTACTGCGTCTTTTAAACAATTCATTTTTCTGCTAGAGGACGGATTGACTTTTTATTTAAGTTTGAAATATATGTATGAGCAAAGACTCCTTGCGCGCAGCATGAAACTCAATCCCTACATTTCTTTCTTCATGAATCACTTGAACTGTTAGCCGAGCTTCGGCTGCCAAAGTCTGCAAGCAAATAGGAATATTTTCAGTGGTTCAAAAGCTCTATCACTATTATCTTTCTTACAGAGTCCAGACCACTTTTGGAGAGTGCAATCAAACTGCACTTGCAGGCAAGAAGTGGTTGGAAATTGGGTAAGGTTACTAGGTCTCGTTCTTTACTTCATCATGACTTCGCTTGTCCCCAGTTTTTTATTAAGAACTTTCGAGGCAAGACAAAACTAAAAAATATAAGAAGGACTGACGCTGAGAGAAAGAGAGATGTGAGGGTGGGGGTCATGAATGAAGTTACAGTACAATTCTT
>VYYJ01002802.1:0-19446 GCA_021029165.1 Cyphoderus albinus | reverse complement strand
TATCGTAAAACCCTTAAATCGCAAAATTTTTAATTAATTTGCCATAAAATTTGTCATATTATACCTGGTAATGAATTGGAACAAGAGGACCCTTCACGATAACCACAGGATCGTCATGAAACTTGACTTCTGCAGGTCTCACTAAGGAGTTAAAAGCTGTGGGCGTCTGTAACATCGGAGGTTGAGCTTGAGCTTGACCGGAGTCGGCTTCAAAAACGGAAACGAGATACATCCTCGTGGAAACAAAACTAGAGTGAAAAGTTTTCCGAAATTTTAGTTAGAAATCCACACAGGAACTTGTGAAACAAATCTTTCTGAGTTTGGAAACCAATGAAATCTCAGCTTCGGAAGTTTGAGGTCTGAGAGATGGAACGCAGCCCGACGTGAAATGGACGCCGATCGCGGTGTCAATGGTGCTTTTATATCCCCGAAGAATTGAAGGGAAGCTACAGAAAGCCAAACGTCAACTGTCCTGCAGGAAACGTCAAGAGGGTACAGGGCAAAGGTCAAAAGGGCGGTCAAATGGTAAGTCTAGTCCTATGTATTTTTCATGATTCATTCAATTATGCAGAGCAAATGCAGATGCAGAGCGAAGCTTCAAAGCTTTGTGCATTGTTTCCAAAAGAATTGTTTGAGTCGGGTGATGAATATAATGAGATGAAGATATTCGTATGCAAATTTCCTGTTTCAAAAGTACGCCATTGAGCACTTTAAAATTTTCCGTTGGTCGAAGGGAAATTGTTATGAAGAACGCTTTAACGTTTTAATAATCATTTGATATGTTTTGGCATAGAAGATCCAAATAGTCGGTTTCCGTCAGTTTTCTTCAAGCTCTTTTGTAGCATTTTATACATACAACATACGAGAAGTTCATGTTCAAGTAGTTATTTGTGTATCGATTTGCATGGAATTTGTCATGTCCTTGAAGAAACAGGAGAAGGTAATGGAAGATGGAAGTGAAAGAAAGCACACTGCAAAACCATTCATATTTTATATTATAACAAGCAATGGGCTTTACCCACAAATTTGTATTAATCCACATCCAATGCAATGCAAATGACTTTCTAATAAAAATGACCATAAATGTGCAGTAAAGCTAAGTTAATTTAGGACACGATTTCATCTTTTCGCAAATATCGCAACGAAACTGAAATTGAACTAAGCTCCATTCATCTGTCAATACTAAGTGAAAACCGTTGTATGTTGTGATGCAACCTCCATCAAAAGTACGTACTTATTATGTAACACAATTAAAATCCACCAGAATCCAGAGACGGGATATGCATAATTCATTAATTTGTTAAAATTACGCGTACATATTTTTTACATTTTTATGATTACTCACTTTCGCTTTCTACATTTATTGTTTCATTGTAACGTTTTGGCGTTACAACTCCAATGTACAAATGGCCAAGAAAAGTAATTTGGCAGATGCATGGAAGGAAATCCACGGTGCCATTTTTCTTCTACCAATTTGCATTAATCATTGAACTTGCACAATATGTGGAACATGACAGTTTTTGGCACATCTGGTTGCATTCCAATGAGTTACGATAAAAATTTGATCTTTAATAACTAAAAAAACAAGAAAATACAGTCATGTTATGTGATTTAGGAAAAAATTGTCCACACATCAAAATTGAAATGAATTCATTATTCATACAGTATCGAAATTTATTTGGCATAATATCGATTTCAAAATAATAAAAGTTTCTGTTGTTCTTGTTCCAAACAGAACTGCTCTACCGATCACTAATGCGTCATTTAATTGTATAAAAGTCAATATGAATCTTTAACAATTGTATAATAAAACATCACATGTCACGCTTGTTGGAATTTTTTTCACTTCTCAAAGTCAAACTGCACCAGTTCAAAATCATGAATGAATCACGCCCCGTTTTGGATGTTTTTCAATTTTTCAGTTTGAGTCCGTTTCATTTTAAATCTCAAGTCAAATCCGTCAATCCACTCGAGTATTGAGTGCAAAGAGATTTTTGACGCACGACAAAAATATGGTTATAAAAGGGTGCCAAAAATGGGCTGGACAAACACTTTAGTAACTTTTCTCCAAAATCGGCGTCATCAGCGACGGTTGCTTTGTAGCGTCGTCGGGAGGATTAGCTGAACATTCGCGACAACTTGTTTAGACCGTGGATTATTGTGATTTAGTTTGAGTTTAGTTTAGAAATCTCCAGGGGCAAACATTTCTATAACGGTTTAAGAGAAAACGGCAAAAATGAGGTAACATAAAAAACAATGTATTACTCGTTAGTCGTTATCACTCAAATCAAGGAAGAAAATGGAGTTTTGGTTTCACGGGGCATTTTGAGACAAAATAATTTTTTTATAGGAGCTTCACATTATCAGCTAGCATTTTGCTGGCTCTTTCCCTCTGCTTGACAACATGTCAGAGTGGAGTTAACGCAGTGAACCAAACGGATGTGGAGGCGATGTGGGAGAAAGCAAAGAATTGTTACCAGGAGAAGCTCCTGAATCTAACGATGAATGGGGCGACATCGCGACAAAAGCGTCACACGAAGATGACCCCCGAGTCAGAGGAAATGAATGAGAATAGTAACATCTACGCTATCTACGAGCAGATGATGATGGAAACGTGAGTTGCACTACTGTAGCTTAATTGGCTTCTTACCAACACAATCAAAATAATTATGTTAAATCGTTCCCAGTCATCATTTGACTAAGCGCCAGGCTGCTGGAACGCAAACTCCTGCGGCGTGTCGCACTCCGGGATTTGACTGTCGCTTTGCTGCTTCAGCAAGATACAGGACGATCGACGGCACCTGCAACAACCTCAACAATCCCCTCTGGGGATCCCGGAATCGCCCTTTCAATCGTGTGGCTCCAGCCGCCTATGAGGATGGACGAACCGCACCTCGAGGCAACTTCCAGTCGTACCTCCCAAATCCCAGGTGGATCAGTACCAACGTCCACTTTGATAACAATCCTGTCAATCGATTCGTGACCAATATGGTTCCACAGTTTGGACAATTTCTCGATCACGACATTTGTAAAACAAATTAATCAAATTAACTCAGTTTCAAAATATCACTTTTTCAAATTATGTTAAATATTTAAATGATTTCATTTCAATTCCGTTACGTCATTACAGCTTTAACACCAGAAGCCAGTGAGTCATTAAAATAGAAACAAATTCTGGAAATGACCCCAATTTAAAAGAAAATGTAAATCTAATTAATTCAAACTTTCAGATGCACAATGCTGCCAGAATGCCAGGAGCAACGTAGACTGCTGGGCAATTGGCATTCCAAGTAATTTTTAAAAAAATCCGTCGTGACCTTGCTTTATAACATGCATTTATACTAAATAAAATGGACGAACTTGCAGCAAACGACCAATTCTACTCGCGTCGCTCAGTGCCCCAGAGATGCATGGACTTCACACGATCTACCACCTGCAACACAAACGGAATCCGTCAGCAAGTTAACATGAACACAGCTTACATCGATGGATCACAGGTGTATGGTTCCGATCCGCAACGAACCCAACAACTCCGAGAGTTGCGTAATGGCAGACTTGCCACAAATCCATCTTTGACTGGTTTCCTTCCAACCGGAGGTCAGCGCAACATTCAGGTGCAGGGGACATTCGTCGCTGGAGACGACCGTATCAATGAAATGCCCGGGCTCGCTGTCATGCACAATCTTTTCATCATGGAGCACAACCGAATTGCCGGTCAAGTACAACAATTTTTGCGAACCAACGACGACGAGCGAATTTTCCAAGAGACGCGTCGTATCTTGACGGCAATCCTGCAAAACATTGTGTACTCTGAGTACCTGCCCATCGTGTTGGGTCCAAGCACCATGAATGAGTACGGGCTGAATGTGCCCGGTGGAGGTTACAGTGCCTATGACAGAAGTGCGGATGCGACGGTTATCAACAGCTTCGCCACTGCAGCCTACCGCTTTGGACATTCAATGGTGTCCGGCATTGTTAGGCTGATTTCAGCTAATAATCAACAGGTCGGTTCTTATAACATCGCTGACCAATATTTCCAAAGCGGCCAGGTGACACAGGCCAACGGACAAGGTTACGACCTCATCTTGAGATCACTGATGACCCAAAACGCACCCGAATTTGACCGTCACGTGACCACCGGAATGACGAACTTTCTCTTCCGACAACCAAACCGCGACTTTGGTAGTGATCTTGTGGCAAGGAACATTCAGCGAGGACGTGATCACGGATTGCCTGGCTATGGGGTATTCCGAGAACTCTGTGGCCTCCGGCCTCTTACAAACTGGAACCAACCTCCAATAGAAATCAACCAGGATGGATGGAACGCTGCAGCCAATGTGTACGCCAACAATAGAAATTCTCCCCAGCAAATGGATCTCTTCACTGCAGGACTTCTTGAGAGACCCTCAAATGGAGGTCTCACTGGTCCAACCTTCCAGTGCCTCAAGGCTGTCCAGTTCAAGCGGTTGAAGGACGGTGACCGTTATTTTTTCACACACAACACTGGACCTTACGCCTTCAGCCAGGCTCAGATTGCTGAAATCAGGAGGCAGAGATTGGGCGACGTGGTCTGCAGAAACAGTCAGCAGCCAAATGCCCCTGACAACGTTTTCATGGTGCCATCCTCTAAGTACGTCTATGATTTTAATGTATTTAGTGTTTACAAAATAAATATTATCATTATTTTAAATTATTGTGCTAATTAAACTTTACAATTTTTTCCAGCAATCCAATGGTTCCCTGCAATCAACGAAGCCGTTTAAATATTGGAGTATTCTTCCAGTAATATCAAGCAAGTACAAAATCAGAAAATCAAGAAATTGGCAAAACCGTAATATAACAATAATAATGCATCCAATGAATTTAACTTAAACCAAGGTCAAATTGTAGTAATAAAAGACGATTTTTATTCAACTCCGATCCTGGGAATTATAAATGGCATATTTTATTTTACATATGCATAACCACGGAAAAAAATTATAAATTTAGGTAATACTTTTTCATTATAAACACTGCTGACGTCAAATTTCATAGAAAGAACAGTTAACGCTATTACAAATCGATCCAATGGATTATCTGGTCCATTACATTATAATCTAAATATTAAAGATATCTTAGTAAAAATACGCAAAAATAACAAAGATAGTATGTATAAATAAGTAAAGATTTCGATTTCATACGATACATACATAAAAGGTTTCATTCTTATCGTTAAATTTAAACTACATAGATTCACTGAATAATAATTTGAAGTCTGAGGTAAGTTTGCACTTAAAAACTAGTAAAATACTCTTGAAATAGGAGTAGAAAAGTTTCTACAAGATCAAGGAGAAGAAAGACAGAAACTTTTGTAGTCACAATATTAGAAGGCTGTCATTCTCAATTCGCAAAAATCTCTAGCTTAAAGCCAGGGAAGCCAAGTTGGATCCATACGACATAAATTGTCGGTGCTGTTCGCCGCCGTCACCAGAGTGGACACCTAAACGAGAGGAGAAAAAATGCGTTAAAATTTGCATAATTTGCATAAAGATAGATTTTTAAAATGAGCAATCATAATAATCATGTATATACGTACCTTGCTCTCATTGCCGTCGAATGTAGAGAGACTCGTCAGTCTCGCCATGATCCCATTCACCGCTTTGTTGACCATATTGATCACCAAATCGGACTCGCTGTCGTGCGCAGGTGTCTCAAATTTTTGTCCGCTCACTTGGCACATGAGTTCCCGGTCATCCTGCTTCTTTTTAATGTAGGAAATCATTTCATCCCGGAGAACAGCTCGGAGAATGGACTGGAGTTTGTAGTTCGGGTAGACCATGCACCTCGCAAGCGCAATCATCCCGCAGACCACTGGCCCATTCACTCCATGAGGGGTCAAGAACTCCGAAATGTTTGGAGTCAGCCGGAAAGACACTGGGCGGTTCGACTCCAAGTCCCCGGAACCATCGTCAATATCAAATTTGAAGTAGGAAATGTTCACCATTCCAGAATCTTGGTGCAGGTTCATCATCTCGGGATTGAGTCGGGTGAGGTGGAACGCGTACTCAGCAAATCCAGAGAGACACACTTGTGTCGTAAACTAAATAAAGAAGCAAGCAGAGGTAATTTAGCAACCATTATGCATTAGCAGTTTTAGTTTACAATCAGTAACCACTACACTCACGATTTTCCTAAACATCCAGTAGTCAGAAGGCGTCACGAAGTTGTTCCAAGCCCAATCCTTCAGAATGGTTCTTGGTACGAGGCTTTGCTGAATGTCGCGGAAGATTTCCCTCAAAACGTGGTGCGTGAATTGAGCTCCTCTCATCTGAATGGTGGCCAGCTTATCGTAGTATCTGAGCACAGCCGCATCGTACTCGGACTGCTTCTTACTGCAGTGCAACTTGAACACCTCGAGCAGACTGAGACTCGCCGGGTTATCTTCAATGAGTCTTATCTGTGGAGAAACTGCCACCAGCTTTGGCACTGTGAACCTCATGTTACGTCTGGAGGTCACTTTTTGTCTTCCAAGGTAATGGTTAAGCATGCGAATCATCTGGAGAACTCGCTCCTCCCGCCTGGCGTCCCCAACCACCGAGTCATTGACGACAAGATAAGGGTAAACTTTTCCGTTGTGACCGCGGATGTACATTCGTCGGGCAGTAAACTGGTGCTATTTTTAAAAAGTTTCAACAACAAAAAACAAAGACGAGGTTAGTTGTTTGTTATTTTTTTGGTGTATTCCCATTATTTTATCATTGAGACTTTCGCAGCACCGGGTAAAAATATATAATATTTAACTATATTAAAATATGTAATATTATTAACTAACCTTCACGATCACCTCAATCTTGGGCTGGAAGCGGGCGATTTTCACGTAGTAGTGCGCATGCTTAGGAATGAGGAACTCACCCGGCAGCTCGATCTCTGCAATCTGGAGGTTAAAGCTGAGAAGGAATTTGCTCCGGTCTTCATAGAGCAGTGTTCTGGCACACGATTTTGTTTTGCTCTCCAGAATTTTGATCCATTTGCGCAATTTCTGGATCAAATTGTGAAGTTTGAGGGAGCCGGGCGTCGAGTTGTCAAAGTCCTGTGTAAACTGAGTCTTCAGAAGTTGGAAACTTGGGTCATTCAACTGCTGCCTGCGCAAGATGGAATCCTGACCTGCAGCAGCTACTTGGTGTGAATCTGCGAAATAATTAACACATTAATTAATGAGATTAAAACCAATGATCTTTATCTTAACACTTGCATTACTTTAAGCCACTTACTAATGCCAAAGGTTAAAACTAATTTCCGCACAAAATTGTGAACTTGTTGCGTCATCGTGGCGTCCAGCACGGAGTTCCTGTTCTCAAACGCAATCGCGTAGCACTTGGCCAGACCAATTTTGAGTTGCTTCAGTAGCTCCTCGTGCCAATTCTCGCGAAAGTAAATGAGCTGGTCCACAATTCCTTCTAAGCTTGACAAAATGGTGGGATGGAGGTCCCTCTGCATATGCATGATTCTCGAGCATCTCCACATGGGAGGTGTCGCCTTCATAGGATGGGATTCCGAGGACCCCGCAGAGGCAGATGACATTCCACCCCCCGCAGCTGAGGGCGTTTTCTCTCCCATCATTGGTTGCTGTCCCAGTAGGTGAGCAACGTTCACGTTGACATCACCAGCATTTGCGGATGTTCCATCCTGCGCATTTTGTTGTTGCTGTTGGATGAGTGTCGCAGCAGCGAACTCTGCGTTTCTTACTTTCTCCCTCTGCTCAATCTTCAACGTCAAATACAGCGTTCTGATGGGAAAGTAAACTGCCTGTGGGTACATGCGACCCACTTGGTTCAACACGTTGATAACCATCTTGCCATCATTTCGTACGAGAGAGGACAGCAACTGGGGAACCCAAGGAAGCCACTGAATGGCAGGCACGCCCATGCAATACTTATCCACGGCATCGGACAAAGTGCCCTTGTCGTCATCGTACATCTGAAGCCACAAGATCTTGGCCACGTACTTTCGGCTTTTCGCTTCGTTTTGATGACGGCAAGCGTGCATGAAAGCAGTGACAGCGGAAATGCCAAGGTGCATTTGTCGTGGATCGCGAGTGAATGAATGTTCCAGATAATCACCCCAGTGACCCCACGATTTTGCCAGGGTGTCATGGAGTTGGCAGGACGCTGAGAATGATTTGTTCGCTTCGTCACTTCTTCCAATTTGAGAGAGGAGGAGCCCCTTCAGGGCGAAGAATTCGGCTGTCATTTCCTTCGCAAAGTATTTCAGATTCGTCGACTCGACGATTTCCAACGCTTCCTGGAGTTCATTCCGGCCGAGGATTTGGGCCTGCTGGATGTAGCATTTCACCTGCTGCTTGATCTTCTGGAAGCAGTCTACAATGGGTACGCTCGGAATCGAGTAGATTTTTGAGAGCGTCTCCAGAGCCACCCCCACCAAACTGTGCTTTCTCGCTATCTTTCCAAAGTGGCAAATAGCCTGAAGAAAGCAGAGGTAAATCAAAAAACAAACTGATTACTAATTATCCCTGAATGTTTAATCGGTTTGCTGTCTAATAAATAGAATTGAAATTGTAGATGTGAAATGTTAATGAAAGGGGGAAGAGGAAAAGTGTACAGTGCGGTACAAATACACGTCACAGACAGTGTTAACGTTACATACTTCAACAGCCAAGCAGAGAGGCAGGAACACAGCAATAAGGACAAAATTACAAAACCATTAAAGCAGAGTTCATTCACAGTTGGACAAAAGCATTCAAAACTAAGTTAGCCTAAATTTCCAAATTCACAACCACAAAACGAGTCCTACATTGAAAATAATCTGGAAACAGAGAGATACCGCTTGCTTACCCTTACCGCTTCAGAACCGTACTGTGCCAAGAGAAATTCCTAGTGTAATTAAGTAAGTACGTAAGCAGTATTGAGTGAACAATTAACAAGTTCAAAATAAATAGGTAAATAATTAGCATTTATCGCGACCGTTCCTTTTTACTATCACCGATTTAAATACATGTGTACAAGTATGTAAATACTCATAACAAGCGTAAAACTATTTCCAACTTTTAAAAGAGACACAAGAAAAAACCTCTAAAAAAATTGATCCAACTCCAACAGAAAGTAAATAAAGATTTCCGGTTTTGCAAAGTTCGCTCGCCAAAAATCCGAAGGGAAAAAGTGGCTAATTTCTAATTTCAAAGGAAAGTTGAGAAATTTTGCAAAAAAAAATTTAAAAGGAGTTTTACAGTAAAATAACAATAAAACTTTTTTTTAAACTATCATTGAACTGAACAGATTTAGCTAAACTAGGCTCAATGATAAGTTTAGCTTATTGCTGTTGCAAATAGTCTAAATAGTAATAAGTGATTAAAAGGATGAGTCAGCAATTAAATAATTTAAAATTAAATACGAATGATTCAAGGTTTTGCCACGCTGTTATTGCTAACCATAACCATGTTCCCCTGTCGTACACAAAGGCTCCAGTAAAAAATGGCTTTTTTCTTATCTTGGAACAGAAAATCATCCACCCAGGAAGAAAATCATGCAATTTTTCTTCCTTAATCATCATCAAGACCACATTAATTAATCTTCTACTGTTGAAACGTCACAAATTCTCAGCGATTAAGATTATTATTCCACTTTGACGAAATAAGACACATTTAAATTAATTGTTAGACATTGATCTTTCGGGAAACGAAACGTACCAACTCAAAAATGCAAAAAAAAATTTTAATGAAAAGAAGAGAGATGAAGACCAAGGTAAAAAAAAAGAAGTGACTAAAACTCAAAAATGCAATAGTTAATTAATTCACCAATCAATCAATAATTATTAAACATTGAGACCACATTTGAGTCAGAACAAAAAATAAAAGTAAAATCATGCACTGATATCGTATCAGATGAGAACGAACACATTGAGGAAGTTAGAGTCAACATTTAGAAGAAAGAGGAAATCGAAACGAGATTTTAATTGAGTTTCCAAACATTAAAAATCGTTTCACTCCAATTTTCGTTCCAACTTTACGTTAGAAAATTGTATCGTATCTGGCCTTATGATTTTCAGTTTTTGTCATTGAATTCGTGTTGAAATGGAAAAGGTTAGCGACCACAGACCTGGCAATGCTGATGAATAGAAAAATTGTGAATCTGAACCTGAGCGGAGGCATGAACACCCAACATAGTTTGGTTACTCCCTTGTTCAGGCGGGGTGGGCGCGCTTCCACCTGGCGTTCCGCTCGGTGAGTTTGAGGCTACTACGGTCGAACCTCCGGGAGTGGTTGAGCCAGCAGGCGGATACTGTTCCGCAAAGTGGTTCGCGATGAATTTGTAGTGGTGAGTTCTCCAGCTGAAGATGTCCGACCAATGGCTGAGGTCATCCGAGATGCAGGGAAGGCGGTTCCTCCACGTCTTCACCACACTTTTCATCTCGTGGAGGGCTCCGGCACGGTTTGCCATGAGACTTTGGTGGATTACGGTGGCTTCCTGTAGCTCTACAACTTGCTGAGTTGCTTGAAGCACGCCGACGTGTGCATTGCTGACCAAAGACGGCAACCGCTTCCACTCCTTGATACAGAGGGACTGAGCCCCATCCACGTATCTGTCCACGATGTTCAGGTTTTGGTCTTCGCTCGAGCACACAGCCAGATAGCCGCGAATCAGATGCATCTTCCAGGCGTGTTCTCGGGGACACGACAACTCCACGTTCGACAGGGCTTCCTTTGCAGTGTTCCAGCTGCCGTTACGCCACGCAGCTTCGAGAACCATGAACGAGTTGCTGCCCGCCTTGCTCGCACTGTACTCCTGGATAATGTCCCATTGATTCAGCTCTTTCGCACATCTCATCCAGTGCTCTTCCCAGAGTTTAAATTCTCCGATCTGCGCTGTTGTTGGCGAAGTGTTTGCAAAGTCTGTGCGGGCCTTGCTCATCGCCAGCTCGTACGCACCCTGAGACTTCTCGTAGTAGCCTTGCTGCTCAAATGCAATGGCGATAGTGGTTTCATTATACTTCGCTCTCTTCTGCCACAGACCAGCCCAGAGGTCATCCTCCCTCAGTTGACAGTACAGGTCACTTAGACAATCAAGCACCTCTGGAACCATAGCCGCTGCCTGACTCCCAGTCGTGCTGGGACCACCAGTGGTGGATCCGGAGGAAGTGGATGCGTCGAAGTCATAGCAATCACCGGCACTCGTCGCTTCCTTTTTCGTTTTCAAAAATGGAGATGGGCAAGTGTCAAACGAGAGTTGTTCCAGAAGCAATGTCATTCGGTGCCAGAGGTTATGCGTTTTACCCAGGTAAAATATCACGCTCCTAGAATTGAAGATTACATTGTTCAAATAGCTACAGTTGCAGGACTACATACGTACATAGGTATGATAAATTTTCTTGAAACAAAATACTTACGGTTTTAGCGGAATGGCAGGAACGCATTTGCACATGGCTTCAACAAAAGTGTTAAGTGCAGAGGGTTGACAATGCTGCTGAAGAATGTGGACTCCACTGCAGAGGAAAGGCCCCATTTCGTTTGCGAGAGCGAGCTGCTGTTTCTCGCTAAGGATTTTCCAAGCCCTTGGAAAGAATAAGACCCACACCGCCTCTGCCAACTGCGTATCCAAATGGCACAACTGAACCATTGGCTTTACGAGGTTGTTAATGTTCACCGATTTCATTTCCGAGTTGAACTCCTTTTCCTTCTCGAGCATAATCTTTACATTGGCATACGCGTGGCTGGGTTCGGTCCACCCTTCCCTGATGAAGGCATCCTCGAGCTTCGTGATGGCGTCCTGTACCGCATTTTCATCCGTTTCATCGGCACTCACCAGGAATTCAATGTCCCTCTCCAACTGCTGGATGAATGGCTGCTCGTGCTCTTTAGGCTCACTAGTAACATCAGGGTCGAATTTTACAAAGGTTTCCTTCTGGTCCGGTTCCAGCAGGGCGAATCCTTGGCTTGCTGAGGGAATCTGTGACTCCTTGGGGCTCAACTCCGCCTTAGTGCTGAGGACAGTAGAGAAAAGAAGTTCTTCACATTGCTTGATCCAGTAGTGTGCCCCCATCGCCTCCCAATTCTGGCTGCAGAGAATGTACAAGAATCGCTCATACAGTCGTCGCTTGATGCTGCCATCAAAGACCTGGAAAAACTTTTCCCGAATGTTCGGTTGTGTGCATCTTAAACCACTGAGAAATGCTGGCTCCAACTTGCTGTTCAGCTCCGTCGCCTTCAGTTGGTCATCTCTATAAATGAAGTTTATCAGGTCCAGGAACATCGCGATGAGTTCCTGGTCTCCAGGGAACCGCTTCTCCACGTTTTGCATCATCTTCACGAGTAAAATGGACTTTTCCCTGATACTTGGTCCCTGGTTGACCACGACTGGATTCTTGTTTTTCATCCAGTCCTCCAGCATTTTAATGATTGTCTGCATCACCTTCGTGTCCGTCGACTTCTCAATGAGGCTAACCAAAACTCCGCCAATGAAGCCCTTCCGCATCTCGACGCCCATCACTCCAACACGGTTCTTGACCAGGTCAAGACTCGACGTGAGCAGATCCGTGGCCAGAATTTGATCTGTCGCTGTTGCATTCGGATTCAGGTGCTCTTTCGCCAACTTCTGGAGACACTTCATGAAGGTGGCGATGATCCGGTCGATGTAACTGGGATTGTTGGCACAGGCCGCCTTCAGCATCATCAGAGCTCCCAGGAGGGTCTGTGGGCTGGCAGCAGTCATTTTGTCGTAAGTGTTGAGACCTTCATAGACAACTTTGCTGACACAAGTGTAGAGTGGATCGAGCTCATCAAATTTAGGCAAGGTCGAGGCGGTTGCGGTTCCTCCTGGAAACTCGGAGGGGAATTGGGACATAAGTTGACTCATTAAGTTATGTACAGCTCGTATCACGGTGCGATGAGGACAAGTCATGCAGGCGATGATCCCTTTCTGCAAAAGTTTCATGTTCTCCAGAACGATCTCCCTGGACATTATTCCAATGACGTAGGTCAGAAGCTCAAGAGCCGTGCAGACATTTGGATACGCCACCTGGTTTGGTTCAAAATTGGTCAGAATCTTGTCCATCCAGTTCAGCTTCACGTTGTTGAGGTGATCCTGCCACAGGTCTGGTTTGAGAACGAGCTTTATTAAATTCATGCATCTTTTTGATAGCAGCTCTCCGGGCGAGCCCTGTCCAGTAGCATTTGCCTCATTCACGTGACAGGACATCTTCATGAGGAAGTTGATCACGGAGTCAACATTATTAGTATCCAGGGGCATGTTCTTGGTGCTCTGGATAGCCTCCATCATCTGGGGCAACTTGCTCGAGCTGAGGGCCGCCGCCATTTGGGGACTCGGTCCGGACATGCGTCGCATTCTCTTTGGCTCCGAGTGAAGACTCCCGTCTTCTGTTTTGACCGACCCTGAATTGGAGCTTTCCGCACTTTCATCTGCCATCAGCTCCAGCTCCCACTTGATAATTACCTCCGCCACATCCACCGCCAGTTTCCGGTGTTCCATAGTCGAGCTGGCAGTGAAACTGAGTCGGTTCACTGCGTGGATTAGATGAGGAATTAGTCCATGTCTCACGGGATAGTAGACCTTCCAGTGGCGAACGATAAGTTGCACCAAGTGGATCAGTTGGCCCATGGAGTAGCCTTCCTCCAGGAGGAGTTTCTTGGTCCAGTGGATGAGCATCGTGGTGCCATCTTCCATTTTGGTAGGTACCGCGGGAGTGATAATGTCCAGGGCTTGCTTCACGACGGGCTTTGCCTCCTGCACGGATGCTTTCAAGAGACTGTGAAACACCTGAAGAATGATTCTCTTGTTGATGTTGAACTTTGAGGCAATGTGGCTGAGTAAAAGGTGGCCATAGTACTTGACCGAAGCATCGACGCACGACTTGAAGACCAAAGTCGGCCAAGCGAAGGTCACGAGTCTCTTGAGTCGGTCGCCCTGTTTCTTGCTCGAGTTGTCATGAATGTGATTTGGTGCCTGGTCCAGGAGAAGGCAGCAGAGTTGGCACAAGGCGATTCTCACGTGGTCGCCAACGTTATCGTCCGCCTTCTGAGGAATGATTTCATGAATCAAGACATTTACGATGGAATCTGGCACGAAATCTGAATCACTTCCTGGCTGGCAACCAATCAGTTCGTTTCCTTGACCACGTTCGAAGCAGTACCCGAAACAAGGGATGAGCACAAACTGAATCACCTTCGCCTTCAATTCCTCGCTGTAATTTGGGTCTTTGTAGATTCGTCGGAATTCGTAGAACACTTGGCGTTTCCACAGAATTGAGTATTTGGGAACAGTCTTCTCGAGGAAATCTCGGAAAAAGTGGTAATGGAGGAGTGAGCGACCACAAAAAGCGTGCAGCAGCTGGAACAGCATTTCAAAGTCGGTGTTGTTCTTGCGATAGTAGCTCAGGAGTAACTTGACCACCATGTTTGGCTCTTTCCACCGCTGGATCCTGAGCTTGGTGGCGAGTTTCTCCTGGTTCTGGTTGGGGATGGTGGTCCCGTCCGGACTCATTTCCATTGTCGTCATGAACTTAGAGGAGCATTTGTACTGGTAGGTGGGGCTACACCACAGTTGGCGAAGTGCATTCACAACCTCGCCCCTATTGTCGCCAGTGCCCAGGATCCAGTCTTCGTCGAACGTACTGAGGACCATCATTGTCTTAATGGCTAAGAATTGGATGTCCTCTTGCTCTTCTACCTTCAGCTGGTAATTTTGGACGACTCCCTGGGAATGGAGGGACACCGTGGGATGACTTGCGACATTCATCCAGGTTATCAGACGGGACGGATTGTTCATGAGGGCTTGGCGCAGACTGACGGCATCCGGTTGTTGAATGAAGTAGACGAAGAAACGGGTCCATTCTGGTTGCATTATGTGGGGTGGTGCAAGAATTGTGGCTAGGTACTCTTCGGGGTGCTTCAACAGGTACTTCATTAAAGGCTTCCGGAGTGGATTCCCCCGACTTAGGTTCAGTGCCTTCTCGCCTTGCATGCAGAGACGGCACAGTGGTTCAATGAATTTGCTGCCATTTCCCTGAAGAAGGTGGAAGCAATCCACGACGGCGACACAGAGCTTCAGTTCATGGACTCCAGAACGGTGCGGCTGCTTTTGGAGGGTCATGACAGCGAGTTCAAGGAACTTCTTGAAAATTTGTACCAGTGTGTCCCACACCTTTTCTGGAATGGCGTGGGGAAAGAGTTGATACAGGTAACTGAGTTGGGAGAGCAGGGGAATTGTGATGCTGCGGAGCTGAGTCATTTGTCCGAGAACTGGGCGGATCGCGGCGGACTGGACTTCCATGCTGATTGGGTCATTCTCGGTAAACTTCTTGAGGCACTCAAAAGCATGCTTCTGGACTTCCGGAGTGGAGGAGCTGAGGTGTCTAAGGAAAATCGAGATGATCTTGTTGCGCTGTGCGGGTACCTCGGTGAGACAAGCGAGCACACTCATCACTGCTTTCTTGGGTGGTACCACACTGGGCGCCAGCTTGTAGCATGGGAGCTTCGTCAGATTCGCGTCGTCAGCTTCACCAAGAAGAATCAGTTCCTGCATGAACACTTTGTGTTCCGAGATGTTCATATCCAAGGAGAAAAGTCTGGGACGGAGGCTGAAGCAGAATGCGTTTCCATCAAGAATTCCCAGTTGGTACTGGACGGACTGATGACGGATCAAATGCTTCCTTGGTGGTATCATATCCACCAGAACGTCTCTGTGTGGTTCGATCAGAGCGGAAACTGTTTTGAACTGGAGCTCCGCGAGTAACTCCAGACCTCTCATGCACTGTTCTCGAACGTGATTCGTGGGAGAAGTCAACCGCTTGGCAAATTCCAGTGCCAGAGTATCCAGGCACTTGGTCTTCAACTGGACAAGTTCTTCGTCCATCACTTGGGAACACGCCAGTCTGATGAGTTTTGTGATGTTCTCCTTGGCCACGTCTATGGAACCTGCTGACACCTCCCCGTAAAGATCGATGAAGACAAAAAGTAGAGCCTTGAGGACATTGACATGGTTTAAGAGAACCCAGCGAAGTGAGGCGTTCTCTAGGAAGAAGCTGATGGCCTCACAACCGCCCATTTTGGCGTACCATGCTCGCTCGTAGCAGAGACTCGTCATCTTCTCCGTGATGTACTCAAACATTGGCAAAGAAAAGGCCTGCAAATTAAATCGGATAATTCAGATTTACTAATAATTAGATTGAACGGAATGATTTAACGAAATTGTAACGGATTATTACCCTTTCTTTGGAGTGGACAATGTGAATGACGCAGTTCATGACGGCAGACAGTGAGAAAAGCACAGGTCGCCTGAGGTCCTTTTCTTCACAAGCGAGGGCATTGAAAAGGGCGTCAAAGATAACGTAAGGGTCCATCTGCGTGGCACTAAGTTTGTCAGCGAAGGGTCCCACTTGTTGGGCGGTCATGACCATGGCGAAGTGCCTCAGTACGTGGGTCAGACTGATGTAGACATCTTTGCGGAGCTCCTTCACCGTGGTGGCGATGACCCAGCCGGTAAGGGCATGAACCAGCACCTCACGGCATTTTTCGTCAACTTGTGGCTGTATACTGCCATTGGCCACGGAGGTGGGGTTTCCATCTGACATTTTCTGGTGCAGCAGCAGCTTGTTCTGAATGAAGCGATCCGTCTCTTTGCTCAGAGAAGCAAGGACAAATCCCTTGAGAAATTCCCATGACTGTTTCTTGTAAAACAAGTCAACGCTGGAGGTGCCATTTGGATAGGTACTGGCTGCGCGGAGGGTCTTCACTGCAACATTCACCACTCTCTCGACTGGTAGACCAACGTGACTCTTCTGGTCAAGGAACTGCAGGTGGAGACATTGGCCAAGGCTAGACCTATCGTGGTACTCCAGTTTCTGTGGTTCCACCAACATTTTTCTGTTGCTGCCCCCAAATTTGCCTAGAATGCGGAAAGCGACCATTGGAGATCCTTCGTGTGCGGTGCGCATGATTTTCCAGAGGGCTTGCATGAGATCTGCACGCACAGGCTGTATGTGTTCGTAGAGAAATTCCGGTTGAAGGTTATCCACGCACAGTTCCAAAGTTCTCAGTCCTTGGCTGACCAGCGGGGGCGATCCGTTCAGAGCGGAGACCAATGGATCCATCAACTGGGGTAGGTAAGGCAGAAGACTGGAAAGTCTGACGGGAACGGTGAGGCACAGCTCCACAAAGAGGTCCTTCATCTGCTGACGGTGGAGGCCCGACTGAAGACTGTTGAGTCCCTGCAGGAGATTCGGAAGGAGAGGGAGGAATTCTTGGTAAAGAAGGTCATGACTTCCGCCTCCAATAGAGCGGAAAAGAGCTCGGAGCAGAAGGAAATAATTGAAGGGGTCCTTGGCACTTCGTGCGAACTCCATCGCTTTGTTCACAATGTCTCTGAGGTAAGGCCTCAGCATTTGCTCGTTCTCGGCCGGGAATAAACTGACGGAGCCGAAGACCAGCTTGAAAAGCTTCAGGTAGAGTGCAGAGCGTTCCGTGTCGTCGCCTCCCATCACCTCCATTCGTTCCAGGAGGAACTCTACCAGAATCGTAGCAAAAATTGGCGACGTGTTCATGTTGGCCAAGAGGTTGTTGGCTAGAAGTTGGACGGCCGGATTTTCGCCAGTTCGCTCCACAAATGTCTCGATGCAGACGGAAAAGAGCTCACGGAATGAATACGGGTTTAAGTGTTGGAACTGAAAATAAATGATTCATTCATCATTATCACATCACTAATAAAATAAAATCAATAATGAATACTTTGTATATGAAAAATGTCAGGGAATTTGGAAACTCACCACTGATCCAAAGTGATCGAGAACCTCCTTTTCCTCTTTCGAGCGTACTCCATGTGGATTGATTGGTCGTTGAGGTACCAGAGTCACTGACCCATTGGCTGCCACCTGAGGTGGGGTCACCGCATAAATTTCTAACGCTTTCAGTCCCCACTTCATGAGGTCACAGTAAATTTCAATTTCTCTGGGAGAGAAAGGCTTCGTAGATTGGTTCTGCTGAGACCCATCCAGCGCCCCGCCCGCTACCTTGCTGCTGTGAATTCCCCATGTGATTGTTTTCACCGCGCAGACCAGGGTTTTCACGAGCGTTCTACTGTCATTCAGCATAAAGTTGTGAATTGCTGAGACTGGAGACCCAAATTTCTTGAGGTCATCCTTTACAACAGAAGTGCTGCTGGGCCCACTGAGGAGGTCAGCAGCACTTCCGCTGAGACTGGTACGACTGTTGAGTAGGTCTTCAACGGAGTTGGTGCTGGACTCCATACCATCACTGGAAATGGAAGGTCTCTTGGAAGTGATTCCAGCGGACACTTCTCCACTGAATTTTTCGTAATAATGGGGCAAATGGACTAGCGCAACGGTTTTAAATTTCAGGGCGAGGACGTCCAACATTCTGAGGAGCACCTCCCTCCCGACGGCGCCGCCCTCACTCTCTGACTTGTGGCGGATGCTGTCCACCAAATTGAAAATCAGTTTGATGGACATGGTCTGAATTCCCAGGGTGATGCTTTCGTCATGCACCTGACAGGAAAAGAACAGCACTGCACGAATCAAGTCGGAAAGAGAAAGGTGTTGGCGTACGTGATGCGTCAGGTCGGCCAAGGTACTGTAGGCCATGGGACGCATGGTTTCATTCACAGTCCAACCTTTGCCCACAATCAGGTCCTCGTCCAGCATTTTCTCCATGTAGGGAACGAATTTGTAACGGAGCTCCGTGTTCAGAATGTGTCGAGCTGCAATGTAAAGTTCTCTTCGCAGACAGGATACCTCCGGGGGACAAAATTTAAGGAGGTTGATAAAGCCGATGACGAGAAGGTTGCTGTGTTGCAGTACAACGTCCTGATACAGTTTGACAATGTAGGCAAGAAAGGAAAGCGTCTTGACTTGTGCTGACATGAACTCAACGAGAATCTCTTTGTTGAAAGTGGGACTTTCTCTTTGAGCGTCCGTCGGATGCAAGGAAATCGTGGTGATGATAACTGGAATGTACTCGGCCACCTCATTCTGAACATTTTGCTTGTAAATCTGGTACATGAGCACAACGATGATGGGAAGCTCCTGAAACACCTTCAGGGAATTTGAGGCTCTGTGGATCAAGTTTTTAGCCTTTTCCCCAGCCACCATAATATTTTGTACCGGGGTCACTGCAAAGATTTCGTCCAACAGAGGTCTAAGCGCTAGCTCGCTGGTGTCTTTCACTTTGAAAATGGGCTTCTGTTCGAAAATGCGGTCGCGTTTGCCCTGAATCTCTCTAAAAACTATCCTCACAAACTGGAGAAACTGTTGCGTCTCCGGGGTGAGCGGTGGGCGGAATTGCTTGTGGAGCTCGATGATCACGCGGAGACAGTTGACCACATTCTCTTCGTTGTCAATCTCCAGGTTTTTGAACATGGCTGACACAATGTCTTTGACATGCGGTTTGAGGGGTTCGTTCGAGGGGAGGCGGTGGATGATTTCAAT
>VYYJ01002801.1:0-19448 GCA_021029165.1 Cyphoderus albinus | reverse complement strand
ACCTCTCTCTTCATGATACGCGTTGGCACTCCGCGTTTGTTTTTAACGATCACCACTTCGTAGAGCGTCGAGTGCGAGTCGAAGTCAATGGCGAAGGGCACTCCGTCGTTGAGATTCCTCTGCTTGGAAATTCGCATCTGTGCCATGGTCTGAACGGGACCGGGTCTTAGCCGGATCTGACGTGTGGCCCCAGTGCTTCCGAGCCAGAGTTCGAGACGATTCGTGAGAAAGGCGTAGTGGCCACGGTCGTCAAAAGCCATTTGTTTGATTCGGTGCATGTTGTGGACAGAATGGACGATTGTACCTCCCTCCTCGGGATTCTCAATATTCTCTATGAAACTCTGCTGTTTCACGAAGCTTTTCCCGTTGTTTGTACTGTGCAGCAGCATGGATCCGTAGAGGAAGAGGTGCGACGTAAAGGTCTTGGCATAGGTCATCCCGTGCAGGTAAATGTAGGCATCTGGTTGGTTATAAAATGTCTGGTGGCATCCTCGCCCAGATTTCCCGTCGTCAAAATACGTTTCTCCCTAGGACGTACACATGCTTGATGGACTCGAAGTGCTCGATGACGCAGGGAATCCTTGGAATAATCGCGTCAATGCTCCAAGTGACCTGGAGCCGGATTGTGACTGACACCACCAAGTAAAAGTAGAGCTCCTCGCCGTTGTCGTAGGCCCTCATTCTCACCAGCACCTGCAAAGTGTCCTCTTTCATCTGAACGGGAGTGGCGTCCACAGCCACGCACCATCCATCCTTTTCCTCGATCGTGACACGGTTCGAGATGTGCTGCATCCGAGCAAACGCTTTGTAGCAAATCGCTTCAATCTGCGACTTCGGATTCTTCTGGTGAGTATGCGGGAGTCCCGGTTCTTTGGCGGGCTCGTCAGTGGGAAATGGCTGAGGTACGACGGGCTTCACCTCCGAGTCTCCAGCGGGGTGATCCTCCGACGGAAAATACTGCTGGGCGCTGCTCGCCCTCACCTTCTGCCAGTGAATGGGCTCACTGGGCGCGAAAAACTTGCCAATCCACATTTCTTGGGAAATCGTTTTGAAATCCGGTCCATTTCGAGCCGTGTTCTTCACCACGTAGTCGTAAGTGATGCCCACGATCGTGTCCACGTTCGGCTGTGCTGAGGGCAGAACTCGAACAAACTTGAAGCACTTGTTCACAATTTCCTTGTCAAAGTATTTCCACGCCCTGTTCGCAGAAACGGTGGCGTTCATGTGGCCGTAGAATGAAATCAGACCCTTCGTGGTTAACAGCAGGAGGCGATCCTGGAGCCCGATGGCGTCAAAAATGGCCGTCTCCGCCAAATCTTGCTCGCGAGGTGGCCTTGCCGTCCCGTTCCGGATCTCAGTGAAGTACTTTAAGGGTGCGTACCGCTGTCTGTAGAAGTTGATGGAGTAGAAAGGGTCGGTTCTGTCCAGCAGTGAGTACATCGGTTTAGGCTCCCCCCGGTGGAGAAAATTGTGGTTGACGCAAGAGTGAAAGCGGGGCTTTTTCTCAAGGTCTTTGAACAGATCACCCCAGTTGACTACGTCGAAACTGTCCATGTCGGGATCTGCGATGATCAAGTATCGGTGGATCGTAGAATCCGGCGAACGCTTTCACCGGAGCGGTTCCATACGTGTACTGGGCTCGAAAAATGTCGTCCGTGTCCAGCGGTTCAAAGATGCTGGTCGTTGCGGTCGGATTCTGTGTGTCCAAGTACTCCAAAGGGGGACATTTCTTCGTGAGCCTTCGGATTTCCGTCAGATTGTTGACGATGCAGTCCGAGTGGAAGAGAAGTTCGGAATCGGTGACGAAGGTGGCACGGCTTTTTGGAAAAAGCATTCCAGCGTGCGCGGGAACTTCTCGAGCAGCAATTTGGATTTCCCCTTTGCCGTCCACGAGTCGAGAATGGAAGGCAGAGACGTAGATGGTTTTCTGGAAATCGTGGAAAAGGGCGTGTGCGGAGATTTGCACTTTAAAGTTGGAGATGTGGAGGAAAATGAGAGGGGCGACGTAGGCCGGATAGCAGACGCCCTCGTTGCAGCCCAAATGATTACTGCCGTTAATCGCTAAAGGATTTTCAGGAACGAGGTCGCTGAAACGCCCTTTGTAATTCTTGAGGTTAATCAAGGCCGTTCCGAATTCGCCGATCACGAAGGAGGTTGGAAAGTTCCTTGGGGTGAAAGGGTGGTAGTGGAGCTTGACCCGTGGGTTTTCCCCATCCATGAACACTTGGAAAGTGTCACTCTCATAAAACCCCTCGTCGCATATTGCTCGAACGAGGACGAAGTAAGGGAAAGTGTACAAAGTGGAGCGGTCGTGGAACACAGTGTCCGGTAGAACGTACGTCGTATCCGGATGTTCCACCTTGTGCTGCATTTCCGTCGGCACCAGCTCATCGAAGTAGGTCGCCCAAACGTTGTAGGGATTGTGCGACTTTGCCAGGTCAACTCTCCAGCGGCAGGCGGCAAAATACGACAGCTCAATGACATTGTCAACCGGCAGGGGCTCACAGTAGCGGCTTCGCTTCTCCAGTTTTTGACACAGTTGCTTCCGGCACCACAGGTTCGAAAGGTTATGGGACGCGACTGCAGCGGACGAGTTGCACTCGAGGCAAGTGATCTCTTTCTCCATCGCATTCGCCTCCGCTATCAGCTGCTCGCGAAGTGTCTCATTGTTGAAGCAGTAGTCCCGATTGAACTCCACAATGTCATCCAGGATTTCCTCCCAGACGAGGCTTCGAAGTCCGTTCCCCATCGTGCACACGATCATGTCAATGATTCGGTAAGGATTTTCCTCGCATTTTGCTCGAATCTCTTTCCTGGCTCCTCCGAGGCACCACTTGCTTCAAACATTTCGAGGTGTTCGTCTCATTCGAGCACTCCAGAGGCGTGAAGTGCGAGGACGTCCACAAAAGATCCTCGAGCTTCTCCGGAAGTTTGAGTACGATGTCGTACTTCTGCTTAATGGTCATTGCCATTGCCTTGTAATTGGCTACATTGTGACAAGACGAGGTGGACCACGACGAACTGTTTTGAGAGTTGGGATTCGACTCATTGCAGAAGAGTTGACATCGGTCGCCCTCAATGAAATACGACTTCTGGGGAAAATGAAAATTGCAGGAGTTGAAGCATCGAAGAATTTGGGGATCCCGCAATTCCCAACACTTCTCGTGGCAGAGGTGCGGCGACAGAATTGTGGGACAGATCTCGTCACATTTCTTCTGGTCCGTTTGGCACAGCGTCACCTTGCAGCACTCCCTCTGGGCGATCATGATCAGGTCATTGACACACATCCGGACGACGTCTTTGTCAATATCAGGAACGGAAGTGCAGTACTTGATGACATTCGGTAAGGTGTTGTACTCGAGGGCGGAGCTGTTAACACACAAGTCCATTCTGTCGCAAAGATTCTGTTTTCCGGCAGTTAGGGACTTGGGATTGTACAGGATGTCACAAGTGCTCCAGAGTTGCTCTCCAGTTGCATTCTCCAGGCAGGCGCGGCACTTCGTGGAGTTGAGGTTTTCCTTGCACGGGCCTTCTTCGACTTGTTGGTCTTGACCACCAGTGACGAGACTGCACCGCTCACTCCATAATTTAGTGTGGTCTCGTTCGTCGCAGTCGGCCATGCAGGACCAGTAGATGGGGTCGGAATGGCACTTTTCGGAACAAAACACATGCGTCATCTTGTTCTCGATCTCTTCTTCCGGTGGGTCGACGCACTTCGAGTGGCAGTCAATCGTCTCGTAGCTATCCATGCACTCCTCAGGAATCTTCCGTTTGTGGCGATGAATCATGGAATATTTCTCCACGTTTATATCCATCGGAGTCTTGGTCGTCGTTTCATCTGCTCCAGACGCCCCAGGTTCAATTCCAAGTCCAGCGGAGAGGTAGCAGGGAAGGAGAGACGTGGTGATAAGCACGAGAGCTGCGGCTATTAGCACCATCAGCTTCATGGTTATTTTAGCTGAGTTAAATTAATTTTAACTCTTAAATCAATAATCCGCAATTAATTAAATTCAAACAACTAAAGGGTGGACTCCACCGGATAAAGTTTAATTGTAGATATAAACACAAGGATATTCAATTAAGTAGTGAAAAACTGAAAAATATTCGTTCAAGGCTTTAACGTTGATTTTACGCTTGGTTGAATTAAAAAGCGAAGAAACCCAGATTTTCGCGACAGTGTGCAACCGCTGTGCTGTGTGGCAAGTGCAGCGAAGCAAAACGATGCAAAAAAATTGCAAGAATTTGTCTGGCTTGGGCATCTTTACAGACCGAGCGGTTTCAATCAGACTCAGAGTAATCAGACTGATTGACTCAGTTTTATAAATTGACGAATTTCATAATAGAATCATTAAAGGCGCATCTCGCATCACTGTCACTTTAGTTCATCATTTAACCGATTTTAATATTTCTTTATTAATGTCATTTCTTCTCAAAGACGCCTTCTGTTGTTAAAATTGTGTGGAAAAGAGAAAGTGGTTTTATTTAATAATACACTCCCTCGTCTACATATTTTGAAGATAAGCGAACTTTCTTACAAAAAATATAAGTTAACCTGGTTGACGCTTGATTTGCATAGTAATGAAATGAGAAACCAACTTTACACATGATCAAATATCTCATGGGTCGTTGCTATAATCACTCACTATATGATGTTTGAATTGAATAAAATGGGAAAATGTCTCCAACATGGTGAATTGGTGATAAGTTATCACTGATAACAACGTAAAATGAGAAATTGAAACGGGATACACTAAACACTTTGCTTAAAAACAAAAAGAAATTGGTTTATTACTGCTTTATCAAGCTGATTAATAAGAAGTGATTTTAAACTGTTGTGATTACTGATTAAGGCTTATCATCATGTTGAAGGCACCAGAGTCGGCGACTGACACGGAAACAAGTGACGAAGAAGGGAGCAAAAGCGAGGAAAACCATTGGGGATGGAGAACGAAGAAAAAGACCGGTTTCGAATACATTGACCGGACTGAGAAGGAGAAGAAGAAGAAGAGCGTCGCAAGAAAGAGCAGAGCCCCTTCCGTCACCGAGTCAGAGACTGATGATGAACGCACCACGACCACAGCGACTTCCGCTACTGATGATGAGAAATATGAGTCGGATTGGACAGATGTGACAACCAAGCCAAAGCCAAAGTCGAAGCTGAAGCCAGCTCTGAAGAAAGGTCGTGAAAAAGGCGTAAAAAGGACGCCCACTAAGCCCAGACTGGTTCCACCTGCACCCAAGCGTCCTCGTAGTGCGAAATTCAAGGGGAAAGCCAAGGAGCAAGTCGTAAAGCCGAAGAAAAAGGTTGCGCTGCCCTCAGTATCTCCACCACCCCCACCTCCAAAGTCGAAGCCCGCTCCACCAAAGCCTAAGCCCCTAGTGAAGCCACCACCCCCTCCCCCGGAGGAACCAAAACCAAAGCCGCCGCCTCCCCCTCCGCCTGTTCAGCATACACCACCTCCGCCTGTTCAGCCTCCGCCACCAGTGAAACCACTACCGCCCCCTCCACCTCCCCCCGTACAACCACCTCCCCCCGTACAACCACCTCCACCCGTACAACCACCACCACCCGTAAAACCACCTCCAGTTCCAAAGGAACCTCCGAAACCCAAAGTTGAGGTGCCTCCTCCTCCACAGCCGAAGCCGATACCATCACAAAATCTACAATGGACCACAACTGAGTCGGATGTGAGCCCTTCCAGTGACACAGATGAGTATCCTCCCGGGAGACGTGGAAGGCCTCGGCCACGCTCTCACAAAAAATACGACTACGATTTGGATGACGACGAGGAAGTGTCCAGTTTGAGTTCCAGCAGTCTCACAGGAGACACGAGCCGCCTGAGCGTTCTTGCAGACAATCAAATCCCCGACGATCTGCAGCTCTACAATTTGACCAAAAACGAGGAGATCGTTTATAAAAGGAACGTAGCGGAAATGCGGTGGGAGGCAGCGGAGAGCATCTTGTTGGGCGAATCCCAAGCCGGAAGTGGAACAACAACGGAAGCAGAATCTGCGGACACAGATGACGCTGTCCTGACTCTGTATGAGCGCATCCAGGCTAAGCAGATGAGCATCCCGACTATTTCAGTAAACGAACGAACAATCTCGCTGAGTCACCTGGATCCAATAAAACCGGAAGCAGGGGACGAAGGGATCAGTGAAGTGGAGACCTACGACAGTGTTTTTGATTTACCTCCACCCGACGAAGTTTTGGCCATGAAGTCGGTTTACTCCGTCAGAGTGCTAGACGAAGCAGAGCGGAGGCACAATGAGAGGGTCGAGGAGGAATCAAGAAAAACTGAAAAGCGCGGCAAGCTTTGGAGGCGTCGTCTCATCGTCGTCATCCTGCTCAACTTTGTGGTCCGCTTCCGGAAGAAAATGTCCACATTTAACGAGTTCATCGTGCCGATGGTGATTTCCTCCGTGCTGTTAATGGGAATGATTCTGAACACGGAGGACACAGAGCAGTTCGAGCAAGTGGATAAGCTGGAAGAGACGGCGACGGAGGCGAAGCAGGAGCCATTTGACACTGTGGACGCCGAGTACATGTTCAGTGCTTTTTGCTCCAACGACGAAATTTGTGGCGAGCAGAGTCAGCGCTACTTTTTCATCGTCTACAGCCCCAAGAATAATTTCACAACGGACCTGATGCGACGCACCGTCACTTTATTGGACTTTAAGCTGGATAACACCAGAGAAGAGATGGGTTTTTCGGGAGAGCACCAAGACCGAGTCCATTCTATGCTGGTAAATTGCATAAAAAGTCTTTCGCTTTAAATCATTGAGTACCTATTTTATTTACAGTCGACTTAATTTATTATTTTGAAGATTGGCGTCGAAAACTCATCCGAAGTGGAAAGGCGTTGTTGGGAGCAATGGGATTCGTTCGACACTACCAAATCTGATACTTCATCTCAGAACCTCAACCTTGAGCATCAACAATCGAATGAGTTCGAAACGTTTCGGTCGGACGCCAGAAAAGCTCTCCGGTATCCCGTCGGCATCATTTTCAGTTTCGATGGAGGTCTCGTGGGAAAAGGTCGATTGGACAACATTCGGCAGGACAAGGATCTCCCACTTCAACTTGGCTACACGATTCGCACATTTTTCTCTGGCATCTCGAACACTGTCGAAGGATTTCCTTTTCGCGAGAAGAAATCCACGCTTAAAGCTTTTCCAGGTTCAAAATTGAAAAATATTAATGTTCATACCATACCTAATAAT
The DNA here is from genome assembly GCA_021029165.1 of Cyphoderus albinus. Lineage (NCBI taxonomy): Eukaryota > Metazoa > Arthropoda > Collembola > Entomobryomorpha > Paronellidae > Cyphoderus > Cyphoderus albinus. The sequence continues at coordinate 12,224 of VYYJ01002801.1, read as the reverse complement.
TGTAATAATGTTTATTAATTTAAATAATTGTAAATATTCCAGCGTCGTCCTATCTTTACACTGGAGTTATTGGACTCCAAGTAGCCCTTGACTTGGCTTTTGCTCAAAAAATCATCCAAAAGGCGAAGGCGGAAGGAAATTACTTAATAAAAATTGGTTCAACCAATCCAACATATGTGGACGTAAGCTTATGAAAAATCTCTAAAAATGAATTACATTTAAATTGTTTAATTAACCCAATTTTTAAATACAGCGTGAGTCGTTCTACGAGCATTTCGTAAAGGAGTCTCGTCTGAGGCAGTTTGAGTATCCTGCTTACAAAGATCCTGAAAATCGTAGAAGGTATAAATATATAAAAAATTTAAAAGTAAACTTAAGTTAAGTTACTTAACTGAACCGTAATTAAATCTCTGCCTAATTTTAACTAACCTAAATTAATTTAAAAAGGAGCTGGGTGGCAATCATTATGACCATACTTTTGAGCTACATCGTGTGTGACATTACAGTGGCTCAGGAAATCGTTTACGAGCAGCAGAGAGGCAGCATTGTAAGTACACTATTTAAAAGCGAAAGTTAATATTTTCAACATGTGAAATTTAACTATTTTTAATTAGGAACTTTTAAAAATCCACGGGATGACCACAAGCATGCGTTGGATCGCGTACACGATTTTCACGGCGTGCCTCCGCGCGATAACCTCGATTCCGACAGCAGTTATTCTCCATCATGAGTTTGCAGCTCAGGGCGTCGCACCATCGCCCGCTAGTGGATTTGATCTTTGGATATTCCTCGTTTTGCATGGAACCGCTGCCACCTGCTTTAATTATTTTATCACGACGGGATTGGGAATTAAGAAACGTACGCAAGCAATCAATCTTTAGGTTAAATACACATTCCTTTAATGATCTGATCTAACTTTTCAAAATAATTATCTTTTATTAGCTGAGTTAGCCGGGATGACCGTTGCTTGTTTCTCTTTCTTGTCATTCCTTGGTCCATTGCAACTCTTTGAGGCAGATCATCTGAACCGTTTCTCGAACATCATTTTATGCTACCTCTTCCCACACTGGAGTCTTGCGAATGGCATTTATCATTATTTGAAATACGAGATTTACGGTAATTCTACGCTGTAATCACAAAAATCATATTACAATATTTATTTATATGTGGTATTGTGGTGCTTAATTTTAATTAATTAATTGCAGAGGAGGATTTAAATTGGTACGACTTTGCCGTTTTGGTGGACACAGATACTCACAAGGTGTTTTCACTGCAGAGCGCCAGAGAAATTTTTATCCATTCGATGCTCATCTACCTGGGACTAACCATTTACCTGGACCACATTCTGCAGCGAGAGTTCTCTCCAAAAGAAAATTGGCTTTTCTGCTTGAAAGTAATCACCCCACTAGCATTGTCCATTAATGTCCCAAATAAGAATATTAAACTAATTATTTTTCTCACTTTAATTGTTCCAGTCTTTAAGAAAGAGATCTCCCGCCAACACGAAATCAACACGACCTATTCCAAAATCGCAGAAGCCGTCGGTGTACGAGGCAGGTCCACACGGTGCCACTTACGGTCCACGCTTCAGAAATGTGACCGTAGTCGCTGGAAATAAAACCTTGCTGGACAACATTAGTCTGGATATCTATGAGGTAAAATTATTAATTTTCTATTAACTCTAACTTTTTATCTTAATTTTATTTTTATTAACATGCATTTTTAAATAATTAAATTAGGGAGAAGTGACCTGTGTCGTGGGTCAAATTGGAGCAGGCAAGTCGGACTTTTTAAATGTGATGGCGGGTGTGAGTGTGCCTTCTTCCGGTTTCGTGGACATCAAGGGTCTGAAGGTGCATGAGTATCACGACATCACCAATCGCTACGTCTCACTTTGTCCCCAGAAGCAGCTGCTCATGGAAAGCTTGTCTGTGGAGGACCACATTCGACTCTGTTGCATGGTACAATAATACATTAATTAAGATTAATTTTAATTGTCCTGTCAGGTGTCAGGTTAATGCCGTTGTTCATGTCGATAGCTTCACGGCACATCTTACGGGAGAGCGAAGGTGCAAGCGAATTTTCTCTTGAAGATGTTTGGCCTGATGAGCATGCGGAGACACAACTTCCTTGGACTGACAAGCTCGGACACGAAAAAAGTGCTGGTTGCAATGGCCTTATCGAAGTCGCCCAGTCTTCTGCTGTTGGACAACCCCACGGACCAGTTGGACTCTGACTCGAAGTTTCAATTTTGGAGGTTACTCCAAGAGCTGAAACCTCTGAGGTCGATTATTGTGACGTGCACCAAGTTGGAAGACGCCTTCCTTTACGGTGACAGAATTGTTATTTTGAGCCAGGGGAAACTTATCTGCTATGGAAAGCCCTTATTCATTAAGCTACACTATGGTCAGATTTAAAAATTAAGAATTAATTAATTGAAAGCCATGACCTGATGATGCAAACGAATGATAATTTTTGCAACTTTTAAGGTTTGAGCAACATTTTAACATTGCGGAAAGCTGATTGGACGACCATCGACCTGGAAGGAATTCAGAAAGTGCTGAAGACGGAGTTAAAAGGTGCCCAATCACATCTCCTTGAGACGAAGGGCCTCCCCCTTCAAACCGACTGTATCCAGTTCATGCTCCCCTTCGGCAAGTTTTACAGTGGCGTTATCAAAAAGTTGGAAGACAATCGGGAACGATTGGGAATTTCCAAGATCAACCTCTCGCAGCCCTCGTTGTGGGCCCTGTTCCATTCAATCGCAAACCACTCTGGAATCGAGCGAGTTCTTGCACTGAACGAAGTCCGATTTCTCAAGGGAACTGACATGGACGAGCATGAAGGATTTGAGACTGCGGTGCTGCCTCCAATTCCAGTACAAAAGGACAAGTCGGTCCGGAGTGTTTTTCATGTTGGGAAAGTGCTCGTGATGAAAAAGTTGTGGTACTATCGCCAAAAGTACCCGTTCCCACTTTTGTCCTACCTGGCGCAAATTTTCCTCATGGTCCAGTTAATTTACTTCGCCCACTTGTTTCTAATAGACGAACCCGAAGCCATGTCGAAAGTGCTCGCACCGAGTCTCTACTCCAACAAGTTCATCATTTTCCGATCCGCAGATAACGAGCATAACCGAAGGGTATGATTATTTTATAAAGGCTTATAAAATTACATTTTCGAAAACGTATTTAAATCTTATTCTAATTGCTTTTCTAACTGTTTAGGGCTGGTCAGAAGCTTTTAATTACGTTTTAACCAGGGAGGACCACAACGTCGAGGTGAAAGTGATCGGCTACGAAGACAGCCTTCAGGAATACTTAGATGCGGGATTGTCTCATAGCCTGACGCACTACAAAAAGCAGACGATTTTCGCGTTCGAGAGAGACGAAAGTGGTCAAGTGGCTCACTACTCTTCGAATTCAATCCACTCCGCTCCCATCGCGTCCCACGTTATGATGCAAGCTTTCCTCTACTTTCTAAGTCCGGACCGGAGGTACCCCTACAGCACCGTGTTGATCTCCCATCCCGTGGATCTCTACCCAGTAAATATCAGAACCAAATTTATTAAAGACTGAGCTTTGACTAGTGAGTTTAAATAAAATTAATTTTCCAGGGATCTCCGGCTCCTTCCACCCAAAGCAACTCCACCACGGCGCTGGGAATATTCCTGTCAGTGATTCTGTGTCTGTTCAGTGCTCCAGCGCTGAGACTTGTGATGACCGAGAAAAAGTCCATGGTAAGGGTATTTAAAGGGGAAATCAACTCGTTGCTTAATTAAATGACAATTCAATAATTTTGAGCTATTTTTCTAGTTTAAAACTTTGCAGCGCTTTGCGGGCGTCTCTTCCACGGTCTACTGGTTTTCCCATGGAATCGCGGACTTATTCATACACCTGTTCGTTCTTTTCTGTATTTGTTGTCCTTGCATGTTTTTCGTCGACTTCTTCGGCTACCACGAGTTTGTCGGATGGGGCAGCAAAAGTAAGAGAAAATCAAAGAAAAATTATTGAAAACTGAGAAATTTTTAATTGTGGCTGATTGATGATCTCTCTGCAGCAACTATGGTGTGTATCTGTCTGGCTTGGTTGTGCTGGGCGGCAATTCCTTACACATACTTCCTGGCGAGTGCCAACTGGATTCCGATGGGCGTCACTGGATATGGGGTGTACCTGCTTTTCCACTTCATTTTCGGCATCATACCCAAAGTGATTATGTTCAATATGTACCGAGCCGACACCAGCACAACTAGCATGGCCTTCCGCTACTTCTTCTACATATTCCCTCCGTACTCGGTGACCTCCGCTTGCCTCAATTTTCTCCACCTTGTGGCAGAAGAGCGTTGGTGCACTGTCAGAAGCAATGATGTTAGTATTTACAAATAAAAAAAAGTCATGGGTTCTCCAATCAATTCCTAACTAATAATAAAATAATTAATTAACAGTCCTGTGAGATGTTCGAAAACGTGACGAGTGCGCTACATAAGTCCACAGCTCAAACGTATCAAGATGAAATGAAACGACTCACACAGGATCATGTGCCAGCTTCAGCAGTTTACTACCTCCAGAATCAAATTAGTTTCAACGACTCTTTCCGAACCTGCTGCAGTGAGCACTTAATAAAGTTACTATTAAATCGGTTTGATTAAAGTTGAGAAAACGGCTACTTTAAAAAACATTTTTTACAATTAGAGCAATACTGCGAAATGGCGGGGACTTGTCACTCCCAGGACAATTTTTTCGATCGTCCTAAAATAGTAGTACCAGGATTGAAACATGACGTCATTGCTCTGATAATCAATGGCTTCCTTTATTGGTGTTTGGTGCTTCTCATTGAAAACCACTACATTCAAAACATGTACTCGTTCCTGGTGGCGAATATTTGCGGCAGCATTGAGAAGACAGTGGCACAGAGGGACGCGAGGCAGGGCGAGGAACCCGAAGATGTTAAAAACGAACATGACCACGTCGACTACTTGGTGGAAGTCGGTAAGTTTAACCATAACCTTGAACCCTTCAGTTTTATCATCATCCTTAACTAAATTGTTATTTTTAATTGTTATTTTAGAGGGCGTTACGGACTTACACGTGTACCTTGTTCAGGATGCGACGAAATTCTATGCATACAAGAAGGGACTAGATCATGTCTATTTATCAGTGCCGAAGAATCAGATAATGGGAATCCTGGGGTTGCCCAAGACAGGAAAGACATCGATGCTGGAAGCTCTGACCGGCAACCTGACCCCTTCGGCGGGTTTAATTTTCAAGGACAACGAAATTCTGGATGGCAACTCGGCGCTCCAACTGATGCGCAACGTGGGCTACTGTCCCCAACAAAATTACCTTTTACCTTATTTAACTGGCTTGCAATTAATGAAAATTATGGGAAAACTCAGAGGTTAGGCACTGTGCTGTCTCAAATAAACACAATTAAAAATTATTTAAAGACTATAAATGTTTAAACCTGTCGCTTTTTAGGATTGTCCACCAAGGAATGCGATCAACACGTGCAATGGTGGTTTAAATTATTCGGTAAACCTAGTCTAATTAACAACTAAATAATTAAGTCTAAGAGAACTGGGAGCATGATTTAATTTTTTATCTAGGACTGGAGGATGTGGCGAATAAAAAAGCCAACACCTTCAGACTTGGCCAAGAGCGAATGTTGTGCTGTGCCATGGCCTTGATCGGTGAAGTGGACATGATCATTTTGGATGAGCCGACAGCACTCATGGACAATCTGGAGCAGTACAGGTTTTGGAATGTGATCTACCGACTACCCACCCTCCAAAAGACGGTTCTCTTCACGTCGACAAACGCGGAGGAAGTTCAGTACCACACCTCCAAAGCGATTATTTTGGATTCGGGAGCTGTAGTCGCTGTGGGTAGGCTCGGAGAACTTTTCCGGAACAGCAATCAAGGAAGAATCCTGGCCATCCGGTACGCAGTGAAAACCTACCGCAAGTACACAGAGCTGCAGAAAAAGGCCAAAGTGAATAAGTTGAAGGATCACATTATCCAATACTTAAGGTAATTTAATCTAACTGCACAAGTTTTAAAATATCCATGCTCATTTAATGTATCTATCTAAATTAAATTTTCTATTTCCCCCAGTCCTTGCTCGTTAATGGATGACCAAGAAAATCTGCTGATTTATCACCTGAAAGACCAAAATCTCAGTTTGAGCCAGGTGTACGCAGTAATGGAAAACGCCAAAGTCCGATTCATCATGCTTCTCGAGCAGTACGATTTTTATAAATTATATTTATAAAAGCTTAAGTTTAGTCATTCTAGTTGCATAATATATTTTTGTTCTTCTAAAAACAGTTTTCAAGTGTTCGAACCATCATTAGAAGACGTCATTATACAATTCCACAATGCACACAAGGGAAACAAGACACTGGTGAGGAGCTAAGCCAAGGAGAAGGCTAAAAACTAGTGAATAATTAAATTAAGATAACGTATATTAGTCTGTAAAATAATGAATGAAATATTTACATGTACTTTATCCTCTAAATGCACTCTTTCAACCTTTTGTGAGTTAATTGCTATAAGTCGGTGGCGGTATATAACTGTTAAACCTATCTATCTAATTAATCGTAATATGTAAAAAATAAACTTAATGATTATTGTCGTTACTCGAATTCCTAGTTAAATTCCCATTAAAAATAGTTAGTCATTTTACGTCATTGTGTACAGGAAATGGATCATAAAACATGAACCTTACTATTTACTATGATAAGAAGAATAAAGTTGTAGCCAAAGTTTGAGATCCGAAAGTCAATGTGATTATTGATGAACTATATCACTAACTATATCTGTAACTGTAACTTACTTTGAAATGGATCTGAAGTTGTTTTCGTTAATGCTTTTGATCGTGGCATTATCACCACACATTTTGGGAGAGGTTGAAGGTAATGTTGTACCGTTTGACTTAATTATCGTGTCCACAATTAAATTAAGTAGGTAATCTAAATGCACATTATCAAAACAAAATTCTGACACTTTTAGGCTACCAACCTTGTAAGGACAGCAGTGGAGGTATGTGCGTTAAGGCAGGTGCATGTCCGGCAGATAAGAAACCTGCGCACAAGCCTGGGAACTGCGGCTTCGGAAGTGAATGCTGTTATTCATGTAAGCAAAGAATAGTACTAAATACTTAATTATTATAAGTCTAACTAAAACTTAGCCTAAAGTTGATTTGGTAATGATAATCATGCAGACCCATCAAGTGAAAAGTCTTGCCAAGCACTCGGAGGAAGCTGTATGCCAGAAAATGTCTGCAAAGGTCCTAAGAACAACAATGCTGAAGACTGCAGAAAAGGCGAGGTTTGCTGCATCCAAATGTAACTACGAAATAGTATCTACATTCTTCAATGTATGATTAAATTACGTAATTAACTACGATCAACCGTTTACTTCACCTAAGTACATTTGTTTTATTTTTGTGTCTGTTGCATTTTTAATAATTGCTAAAGCTAACCATTAAAGTTTATGGTAATACAGGAGTCTTTCTAAATTAGCAATTAGCATATAATTTAAAAAGGTTCAAAGTTCGAATCAAATAAATGAAAAATAAAGTTTCAAGTTTGCTGACTTCCCTTCCCTCCACTGCTTGGTGTGAGACCTTTCCTGGCATCCTGCATCTGTGCTTGAAGATCTAACAACATTTTCCCAGCATTGGCAAGGAGGGTTTTCCGTTTCTTTCTTCTTTGGCCGCTTCCACCTCCACCTCCAGACACTTCTTCTGACCCGGAAGAAGAGTCCGAAGACAATTCTTGTTTTATTTCCAGTTGGATAGGAGAGAAAACTGGAGAGGAAACTGGAGTTACAAAAGGCACAAGACTGCCGCTTCCGCTGGCAGCTGGATCACGGAACACAGGTCTTGGCACTCTTGGCGGAAGAGGAAGGACGATGGAAGCCGGTGGATACCGACGTGCTGGAGCAGTTCCGGGAGCTGGAAGGGTGCGCCGCGCCACACTCCAACTTTCTTCTGGTCCCACGAATGACAAAGAAATAACAACGGCTAATTAATTAATTGCCTTTTGTCAGTTGTTGAATGGTAACTATAAATAAAATAATTAATCTTAGCTTCACCTACCATTAACATCTGGCTTAGATGGAGTTCCCTTGAGTTTCTCGAACAGGTCCCGCTCAAACCCTTTAAAGTCCATGGGCTTTCCCTCGCCCCTTTCTATGTTTTTCACCATGGTCTGGTACGCGTTGAGCGTTGCAATTTTCTGATCGTCCATTCCCCGCATTACATTGAGAATCTCCTCCGTCTTCTCTTTCAAGCTCCTTTCCAGTTCCTTCCAAAGACCGTAGGCCTCGAGATGGGCTTCCAACTTTGTGCGGCACCCTTTGCACACGTGCTGTGCAAGGATCCCTCCCGTCTTATCCGGCCGCTTCTCAAAGTACTCCGGGGGGAACTTTTGTAAGCTTAAAAATGCGGACACGTTTTTCGCGAACTTCTCATAAATGCCATCTTCAGAGGCGTTTCGCTTACTACACAAAATTGATTGCGTCGAGGAGGGCATGTCATTAATGCCACACACACTACAAATGCGGAAGAAAGCCATTTTCCTCTCTACTACGGAGTTTAAAAATCCGAGTTTTAAGTCGAATTAATTCAGTAACAAACAATTAAGTAATTGGTAATTAATTTACTGAACGAAGGAGTAGAAATCAAAATGAGGTGGGACGAGAACGCGAACGGAACGAAATGAAACGAATTCTTGGGAAAGAAAATGAGAAATGAGAGACGTGTGTGAAATTCGCACTGTGACTGTGAAGAAATGAAACGAGACACGGTCGGTGGTGGCATTTTTTAGCCGCGTTTACTATCTCATGTGGCGCCCATAAAGAAATTAGCAATGTAAATTGCCAATGGCATTGGCCCAATATAGACGAAGAAATGCGGGTGACGCGACATTCCTTTGTCATCGCCAGTCTGTCGCCGTCACCTCATCATTTCCCTTCGCTGATAATAAATTTAGAGTTTCGTTTTGCCCCATGTTCCTTTCATTCAATTGTCATTCTCTCTCATCTCTATTGCATATCGCATCTTATCTTACACTTACTATTCAAATTGTGGCAACTTCGGATCAGTCTCGGATAAAGTCGTAGACTCAACGTCATCGTAAAAAAAACTCCACCCACATGTACAAATGCAAATAAAATCTCGACTCCTTAAAAGTCGTCGTCCTTCATCCTTTTCCTCTTGTCTTCTAGTTCTAACACCTAATCTTAAAAAAACTCGAATAGTTAAAAAATTACTGTCAACTTCGGTTAACCTTTGACCTTCACTAAGAGACCGAACTCCAGTTTTTTGTTAGATTTACAGATAGATCAGATCTTCGTACATACTACCAACTACAGTTCAAGTGACCGCCACCGCAATGGCTCGTACTACGCAGACCGCACGAAAATCAACTGGAGGTCGAAGTGTGGAGGTGAATCATCCTCGGAAGCAACTCGCCGCTAAGACAGTTCGGAAGTTGGCTCCCGCCACTGGTGGAGTTATGAAACCCCACCGATTTCGTCCTGGAACCATCGCCCTTCGTGAGATCCGTCGTTACCAGAAAAGCACGGAGCTACTTATTCGCAAGCTTCCGTTCCAGCGACTCGTCAGGGAAATCGCCCAGGACTTCCAGAGGAACCTGCGATTTCAGGCGGCAGCGATCGGAGCACTCCAGGAAGCGGCCGAGGCTTATCTCGTCGGTCTCTTCGAAGACACGAACTTGTGCGCCATTCACGCCAAGAGGGTCACCATCATGCCCAAGGACATCGACCTCGCCAGGAGGATTCGTGGGGAGCAAGGGTAAAGGGGTTAATTTAATTTCCTGCTTAGTATTCATATTCATTGCTCATTTTAATTTTTATTGTGTTTTTTAGGAACCGCCTATAACGGCGGTTGGACTCCATGATCCGTTGGTGTTAAAAGGTTAAGAAGAGCCAGATAAATAGAGAAAAAAGAACTGACTCTTCCGATTAGTGTTCGTCGAACCGTTATTAACTTCCATTGTGTAACCTTTTTAGTTAATTTTAGAGATAAGGTCTAGCATTTGAAAAACCACTTGCATTACACGGTAAATAATAATTGTGATCACAATTTGTAATACTTCAAAAATAAATGACAATAAATGTACCAACTAACTTCGATTTTAAAGTTAGAATGAAATATAATTACTACCGTTAATAAAGCAATTGAAAAATATCATTTCTAACACCTTAAATGACTTAATTTGCCAAACGAAAAGTAAAAACCTCTTACGAAATTAAATTCGCTTATATCAATTGTAACAAGGTACTTCGTACCGTATTTTAAAAAACTCGGTCTTACATAAATAATTTACTTCACACGTCTACTACCTCTCAATAATGTTATGGAGTGATGTTAAATTGTTGAAAAGTTGCATGAACAATTAACGTGTTTTTCAAACTTCCAAACTTCAAACTAGTAAAATTCCTAGCACCTTTTGCATTTGAAGCTACATTTTTAGTTAAGTGAGAGGTAAAGTTGAAAGTTAATGATAACTGATTGTTAACTCCATTTGACCAACATTAAACCAGTTTGTGAAGGAGTTGAAGTGGTTTAAGATTTTCTGATTAGCTTCGTTTGACTCTAGCTTCAACCACATTAAACCAACTCTCGAAATGAGTTAATATGGTTTCTCATGAGGTCAAACGGAGTCAATTCCGAGTTAGTCTATGACAAATGAATGTAAAGTAAACTGATCTTGGGGTAAATATGTTGCGACAAATTCTGGAGGATTAGACGCTGGAGTTACGCACATTGATTGATTCTCAAGTCCTGACAAATGGATTGAGTAACCCAGCTTGGGTGTCAATTTCGATATTCAAATTCAAATTACTTATGAACTTTCTGAGAGACAATCAAAGAATCTCGACTGTTGGGCGTCACAGTGTCTATCAAGTTGATAGTATCATCACATCAATATACATAGTTAATAGGAAATACTTAATCAATGAATACTTACGATTAGCAAGCCACCAACTTTGTCCTGATCCTGACTCATATGTCGCGTGTTTCTTGAAATGATCATGAATCATGAGTCACGTCGTTCCCCCAGCACGTAGTCTTCCTTATGTGGCTTTTCCAGCCCATGAAGACCCCCAACTTGCAGTTGACCTTGAGGGCGATTTTCAAAACGATGCTGAAGCTGCCACCAAATTTGTACGGTAGAAAAAATGCTTTAATTGTGTCAGTGTCAATTACAAGTAATTTTGATTTATTCATCTTTGTTTGTGAAGATTGTGAATAAAAAATCAAAGCAAGGTGCTGAAATTGGAGTTAATAATATACGTAATACGTAGTATGTAGGTGTGTTGTTTCATAATTCTCATGAATGAAGTATGGTTAGACTGTCTAACTTAGACATTTCATTTGGGTCCAAAAGCTTGTCCAATATTCAGGGATCTCCTCGACACTGTCCCGAAGAGTCCAGGCTGTCAATTCAGCGCGTAACTTTTTCTTGAGGCTTTTCTTCCACGCCCATTTCGTGTCAAACTGTCGCCAGTAGAGTTTAGAAAGTTTGGGAAATTGTTCCCAGATTTTGGAGTCTTGCAAATCTCGTGAAAGGGTGATTATCTCAGGTCCCAGACTGTTCCGGTATTTATCAAACAGTACGAATTTATTTTTGCAGCGTTGATCCAAGCTTTGAAGTGAAACGCCCAGCTCGTGGATGTAAAGAGTTTGCAACCTTTGAAGGCCATAGAGAAAATCAAGGCAGAATGCACTTGTTTGAGGAAATTTGACCACGACTTGTTCCAGATTTAGAAGCTGCAGTTGTTCGAATCGGGTGGGGCGATAGTCGTGGAGTGGGCCCACGTTTAATTCTGAAGTGAGGGTGGGAAAACGCAGCCAGAGGTGGGTGACGGTCTTTGAGAATTTATTGAGACACTCGAGAATGAGATACCAGGAAATGTTCTTTTGACATCTGTTGCCTCCTTCGAAGTCCAGGTAGACTTTCTCCAACTTTGTCCAATGAGGGGCGGATTTCGCCAAACGAACGATATCGTTCTTGGTGGCGCACGCGAAACTTATCCGAAGTTCACGGAGATTCTTCAGTGGAATTCGATGAAGTGCGTATTTTCGGAAAAGGGCGTAACTGCTGCCTTCCAGCCCGGAAATTTTCAGTTTCTCAATGTGACCTCCGTTTGACCTGATAATGTCATTGAAAAGTGTGTGGGGTAGACAATCCACTT
>VYYJ01002800.1:0-19452 GCA_021029165.1 Cyphoderus albinus | reverse complement strand
TAAAACATACGCATTTCATTATCACGAAAAGAATCCATCAAGTTGTCAATTCAGGAGACATTCACTATTATCACACCAATTGCGATGCCGCTTTTCTAATTCTACGTTGAATGAAATGTACGTTTTCGTACGAAACAATGCAACAAAACGTAAATGTGCGTCTGATGCTGCCTGCATATTTCATAAACTTATCTAGAAAGTAGTAGCAGAACGAATTTCTGATTCCTACATTAATGGATCAAATTGTAAATTAAAAAGATCAGCAGACCGTGTTTTTAATTAAAATAATTGTTGCGACATTTCTTAATTCTTTGATCAAAATGGGAATTAGACGTCTCCTTCCAGAATTGTCGCCAGCCATGAAACCAGGTCATGTCAAAGACTTCTACGGAAAAGTTGCGGCGGTGGATGTCTCCATGTGGGTTTATAAAGGTAAGAAAACATTAACAAGACTTTGAGCAATTTCATAAAAACTACATATATAATTGGTACTATTTTTATAGCTCTGTCAACCCCATTTGCAACGCCATTGCAACTGATCATGAGCAATGTTAAACTCATACGGAGCAACGGTGTCGAGCCGTTGCTTGTCTTTGATAGTTACAGAACGATCGAGGCAAAAAGTGTCCTTCTTGAGCAACGTGCTAGGTAATCTATTTATTTAATCACGACTGCAACATAAAATCTTCATTTACTAATGAAAGCCGCATTCTCGTTGTATAGGGAGCCCCAGAGGTATGCTGATACGTTCTGATACAGTTTATGGAGCTACTAATTATATTGATTTTGCTTTTTAACTAATTGCAGATTTTAAAACGTCGAAGGACCTGTGGCAGCACCACAAGAAAAGTCATCGTACTGTCAACTGAATTTAAATATTTCACTCATCCTTTGTATATCTTGAAGATTGTAAAGCCTCATTAATTCATTTCAAGAGTGTATTAAATTAAACGTAATTATATAAATTATTACGTAAACGCCAAACAGTAATGACAAAATTTAATGATATTTACCAAGTGTATTCACCCTCGTCTAAACGAGTAATCTGCTTGATGTCCAAGGACACAAAGCCAAAGTCGTGAACCGTTGAGATGCGGTTTGAAGCCTGCAACGTTACCCCATCCTTATACCATTCCGTCAAAAGGTTGGAGTCCCCGACAGGAATGAGCCTCGCTTCAAAGTGAACATTTTTCATCTCGGCGGACCGAACATCCCTAATGGGAACAGTGAACATGGGCGCCTCTGCAACGGACTCTTCAAAGAGTTGTGAACTCCTGTAGTTCTTTTGCTCCAAATATTGAAGGTTCTGCAGGGTTGTCTCTTGAGTCATTGTAGTCCTATCAATAGAAGCTCTGGTATAGACCATTAGGTTTGCAGATGTGACGGCTTCCCCGAGCGCTGCAATTACATTGGAAAAATATATATTAGGTAAAAAATAAACAATGAAGGAAATCAGGGCAAAGGTCAACTTACCATTAATGGCTCTAATTGTATAAGTGCCAATATCCTCCTCGGTACATTGGAGGATGTCGAGGGCGACGTAACCAAAGCTGAGGATTTCGTTAATTCTGCTTCCAGCGTTAATGATCTCCCCATTTTTATACCAGACGACCCTCATCGACTCATCGGATACAGGAATGAGACGAGCCTGAAAATATAAAGCCCAATGTTAGCCATTGAAATCATCAACAAAATATTTACTGGTATCGTATTTCAGGGTTTTAATGCATTAAAATTTGAAATTTGATGAGAACCTCAAAGTGAGCTCTTTGGCCTTCTCGGATCTCAATATTTTTAGGCGAAGTAGTGAACATTGGCGCCTGTGTGACAATCTCCTCGTCATACTTCATCTTCTTAGCGGTGGAGCGCTCCTCCATCTGCTGCAGTTTTGCAGAGTCCAGTTGGACCTGGCTCGCTTGGATAATACTTTTGCCAGACTGGACGTTCAGTTTGACCTGAACGGCATCAGAACCTTGACTATTGGTGGCACGGCTAAGAAAAAAATCCAACGTATTAAAATAAAATGCAATAAATTAGAAGGTAGGTGGATATTACATTGTAATATTTTTTTTACCATGTGTACACAGCGGAATCTTCTTCGATCAACTGGAGAATATCCAGAGCTACGTAGCCAAAGTCGCAAATTGGCTTGAAGCGAGATCCAATGGTGAGAGGTTGGTTATTTTTGAACCACTCAATCGAAAGACTAGGGTCAGAAATTGGCTCAACTTTGCACTCAAAGTGTGCCCTTTGTTGTTCTTTAAGGTTCAAGTCTTTTGGCTTGGTGAGGAAGCGGGGGCGAATCTTGACTGATTCGTCCACCTCCACAGAGCGAGCTAGGTGAGAGGTGTCCTCAAGGTATTGGATCTTGTCCATTGAGGCGGTATTCACTTCCTGGCGAGAAATCACTTTCAAGGTGCAGGAGACTGATTCGGAGCCATACTGCGAGGTCGCCCTACATGTATAGACTCCCGAATCTGTGGTATAAACGCTGAGAATGTCAAGTGCGACATAATCGAATTCATAAGCAGGTCTGTATCTGTGTCCGACAGGAATTGGCTGTAAAAGATATACCATACCAAAATCAATATTTACACAGTTTAATGGACTTTAATTCTCTTTAAAATGATTGTTTATTCGTACAATTCCATTGACAAACCACTCCAAAACCATTGTGGGGTCGCCGATTGGCTGGAGCCTGGTTTCCATATGCACGTTGGACAGTTCAATGGTTTGTTGGTTTTTCAATGGCTTCACGAAAACTGGGGGACCCTTGGGGTAAACTGCTTCCTCCTCCTCGGGACCCCTTTGTGGAGGTCGGTAAATGTCCTCAGCGGGACTTTCCCGTCTCTCCACCTTTTGTGCATGAACAACCACATTGGATGTGGATTGCACCTGGCCCGCTTTATTGTATAGGACGCACGTGTAAGATCCTGTATCTGTGGTTTGCGCCTGGAGAATGTCGAGGGCGACGTAGCCAAAGTCATTGTAGGTCCTGTATCGAGATCCAATTGTGAGAGAACGACCATTTTTCAGCCATTCCACGTTGCATTGAATTTTGGAGTCGACTCTGCACTCCAAGTGAATGTTGGACCCTTCGACTAGTGTCATTTCTGGTGTAAGTCCAGACAGGAAAACTGGTTTCCCAACGACGTATTGGTCTTGCATCACCTTTTCTTGTTCGTAACTCGCTTTGCTTACAACGTTAAGGGCCTTCTGCTCATCCTTTTGAATGACTTCAAACACCTCCATGGTAGCCTCCACCGCCGCCTCGCCCATGCAGTTCCTTGCTACAACAGTGTACACACCTGAATCAGCCAGGCGTACAGCATTAATGTCTAGGGCGACATAGCCAAAATCGTGGTACATTTGAATTCGGTTGGCTGGTTGAATTGGTTGGCCATTTAAAAGCCAGCTAATTTGCATCGTGGAATCACTTTGGGGTTCTAATCGAGTCTCAAAGTGAGCTCGCTGATGCTCTCTGATTTTGTTTGTGCATTTTAGTCCTGTAATAAAACGTGGTGCTTGTTTAACTTCCTCTGAGACTTGCTCTGTCCTCTGTGACTTTTGTTCCAAGTACTGTATCTTCTCCAGGCCCTCTGGATGAACAGATTTGGTTTGGATGGTGTCCTGCCGGAGAACAACTTGAAGTGTGGCCGATGATGTTGCGGAAGAAGTGAGGTTTGTTGCTCTGATGGTGTAAACTCCAGCGTCTTTCGCAGTGACTTGTTTAATTGTGAGGGCAATGTAACCAAAGTTGTAGAAGGAGGTTATCCTTGAGCTGGCTTCAATTTGCTTACCGTCTTTGAACCACTCCACTTTCATGTTGCTATCACCGATCGGCTCCAGGCGAGCTTCAAAGTGGGCAAACCCTCCTTCTCTAATTCCGGACTGGTCTTGGAGACCGGGTTTGAATTCAGGAGCTCCGTAGATTTCCTGAACAATTTCCTGTTTCAGATTAGCCACCTGCTTGTAAGCTTCAAGCTGTTCAATGCTCTGCATGTAGGCGGAGCTCTCTTCCAGCGTCTTTTGCTGGTTTGTCTCAACCGCCAACTGAGCGGTGCTGACAGCTTCTCCAGATTTGTTCCAGACTTTCACCGTGTACATTCCAGCGTCTTCCGCCCGGAGGTGCATAATGTTCATGGAGAGGTAACCAAAGTTGGAGATTGTGGTAATTCTGGAGGAGGCGGTTAAAACTCGGTTGTTGACGTACCATTCGACGCGATCAACTTGTGTGTTCAATTGAGCCTCAAAATGCGCTGTACGCCCTTCCTGAGTAAGGATTGGCTGCAGTTGCTTGATAAAAGTTGGTGCAGGGACGGGCGGCTCTGGAGGAGGCGCAATTTCTTGATAAGTTGCGGTAGAAGCCATAGACTGAGTTTCTGAAAGAGCATAGATCGTAGACTGGTCAGTGGAGTAGCGCGACTCCCTGACTTGGACGTGGAGTGTCGCGGAGGACTCGGCGCTACCAGTGGCGGAGCTTATCACGCAGGTGTAAACACCTTGGTCATGATCAGTCAGTCCCAGAATATCCAGGGCAATAAATCCAAATCTGTATGTTGTATTGATCCTAGCACTTAAACTCAGAGGTTTCCCATCCTTATACCAATCCACCACCATTGTGGTGTCTCCAACAGGATGGACTTTTGCTTCAAAGTGAGCACGGCCATTTTCATACTGCGACATATCCTTTAAAGGAATTATGAACACGGGAGGGTCGTAGGTCCTCTCTGGCTCATCTTGACGAGCCTGTTGCTGTCTAGCGCGCTCTACATGACGGAGGTAGATCACCTCAGGCTCTTTTGGAGGCTCCGGCTCAATCACCTTTGAGGGCCCTTTGAGATTTAACCTCCAAGGCGCCTGTTGCTGTTGCGGCTCCTGTTGAAGACTGGCCTTTTCCACGAAGAGGCGTGCACGACTATAAAATAAATGTAAATTTTTAAAACTCCGCTTTACAATTAAACAACATTTATCAAAATGTCTTGTTATTACCTTGCAGTGGAACCGCAAGAATTTTGTGCCATTGATTGGTACCATCCAGCGTCGGAAAGTTTCGCTGCTGGAATTTCCAAAGTGCTGGCACCATCTCTGCTAGTGATGAGAATCTCAGAGGAGGGCAAAACTGCAACTCCGTCCTTTTGCCAGGAAATTTGGGGAATCGGATTTCCAACGGCCCTTTTCAATGAATGATTAAATGAATTTTAGATAAAAATATTTTTGACCGGAGGTATGAACTGATACATAGTTAAAAGGTTCAATTAAAAACAGAGGAAAATCTCACCTAGCTGAGAGGCTGACGGGCTCGCCTTCCTTCACACTTATGGTGCTGAAGCGCTCCACAAATTTTGGAGCAATGACTTGTTCTTTCTCTATGACATTTATGGTCAGGTCAAACTGCGCGTCACCAGATTTGTTCTTGGCGATGCAGGTCAAGTGACCAGCGTCCATTCGAGAGACTGCCATGATCATCAGAGAGTAACTTCCCTGTTCATTGACTAGAACCTTGTGGGTGGCATCATTCTGGATCTCTTGGTTATTCAAGAGCCATTTGACCTCCGGTGCTGGACGGCCACTCACACGGCAGTCCAAACGAAGAAGTTTTCCTTCCTCAATTTCGATGCTGCTGTTTGGAGTCGTCGCAGGGATTCGAGTGAATGAGGGCGCGACAGCAACGCTTTGCTGTTCTGTGGTGCTTGATTGTTCCAAAGTTGCGGTAGAAATTTGAGTAAATTGTTGACGGTGAGCAGTGCCCGTTTCCGGTTTTGGTGCTGTGCGTTTCTCAACGGCTAGTTGATTGCTGGTGACCACACAGCCTTAAAATTAATAAAAGTCCAAATTAGATCCTTGTAATTATATAAACAGGAAAATTTAAAAAATGTCTCCCATTACCCCAAGGATTTTCAGCAAAACAAGTATAGTATCCAGCTTCATCCAATTTCACGTCTTCCAGAGTGAAGCAGATTGTGTTAATGTCGGGAGTGGTCACATGAAGCCTGGAGTCGACCCTCAATCTCTGACCGTCCCGGAACCAGATGACCTTGGTGTTAACACCTTCAATGCGTACAAAAAATTGTGCTGTATCACCCTCTTGGATTTTCATGTTTCGTTGTTTCTGGAGTACTCTGGGTGGTCCCGGCTGCGTGGCAGGAGGAGAGATTATGTACACATCCGGGTCATCTTGATAGCGTCTAGTGAGATTCTGTCTGTATTCAATTTCCCGGAGGAGTCGGTACTCAAAAGTGTCCACTTTAAAGATACTCATTGGATACAGAATCATCTGCGGCTGGACATTGGTCGATTTGAATGTTGGGCTCAGTGGCTGGCGGCCAGCAGCGGCTGTGAGAAAATAAATATTTAAATCAAATAATTTTTAAAAGTAGCTTTTTATAAAAAATATTTAGCCAGGAACTTACCGGCCTGGAGCATTTCTGGCTGAATCATGATTGCGCACAGCGCTTCTCCAAACTGATTTCTCGCGACGCACCTAAAAGTGAAACATACGAATTAAATAGAAAAACAAGAAAACGATCCAATAAGTCGATTCATGAGGCAATATCATATCAGTAACATCCAAATTTTTACCGATATTCCCCTACGTCGTCTGGCCCAATTTGGTTGATTTGAAGGATAATCTTTCCCGTGTGCTCATCATACCGAAGCAAATGCTTGTTGGATGCTGTTCGAGAGATAAATATATCAGTTACATAATGATATTAGGAAAAAGGTGTAGGCAGTGAAAATTTCAATGGGTTTTGTGGGTGGTAGTTGTGTGACTTATTCATGAAAAATCTAGTTTGCTCATCCGTCTTCTTACAAACAACATCATCATCATCAATCATCATTACCAAGATGAGTCTCCTCGTTTGATTCACGCAACTATACTATGTCACTCATTATTTTTCTACTTGTGCAGTGACATTGAAACATTTCAGATAAAGAAATTTATTTTTGAATCGCAAAATGGTGAGCATTATTACATGGAAGTGGTAAATCCTTCCTGAGCCACGTCACAGTGGGTCGGGGCCATCCCGAGATTTTTCCCTCAAATGTTGCATTTTCGCCCAGAGCAAACCTGGAGTTGCGGAACACCTCCTGGAAAACTGGTGGGCTGGGAGGGTGAGCACTGATATTCGGCACAAGCATCGTTTGGTTATTCTGCTGGACGAGAATTGGCGGCGCAGCGGGCTGGGTGTACTGCTGCTGAATTTGCTGCTGAGCTTGTTGCTGAACGCGGTGCTGTTGCTGTGAGTAGTAGAGCGCTGCTTGATCATTGCTGTAATTTACACATACAGAGGTCAAAAAGGTTAAGCCGAAAATTAATACCTAAGGACCACATAGTATTTATTTTTGACAACCAGGTCAAAATCTAGAAAATTAGTAGAATCACTCATGCTTTTTGTAAAAATCGTGTGCATGAGTCGACCCGACCCACTTGCAATAAAACTAAAATAATGCCACATCACCATCTTCATCGTCATCATCGGTAAAAGTTTACGATGTATGAGCAATCCCGAATCCCTAAATGCAGTTGAAAAGTGCATAAAAAAATAATGCCTCAACATCTCTTCGACTTAACGTTTCATCACTTCTTATTTTTTTCTTGCTCTCCTCTGCCAAAACAAAGTCGCATGGATCGCATGGATTTTGCTTTCCCTTCAAACCACCCACGCATCGATCCACAAAACTTTCTGCTGACTGAGCTCGACACAACTTCATTTTTTTCGGTGTATTTAAACGAAAAGAGATTTAAGCCGTTTCTCGACTCTTAAGTCTCTGCAAAAATATTTTGGATTGAGACATGAAAAATTAAGATTTGTTATGCAGAGTTAAATCCGGAAAGTTATGTGTAGACATCTAATATTTCCCCGAATACGGTTCAGTTGAGGTTTCCCTTATTTGGTAATCAAGTCGAGTAGAGTGGAGTAAAAAAGCATTCGTCTATTTTTTCCATTTCATGCTGTAGACATGTAGACAACGCTGATATAAAAATAGATTTACAATTTACAATTCACTCACTCGTTCATCTCAATTTTTATGTGCCACCAAGAAGCATTCAATGGATCTCCCGAAGGAGTAATTTTGAAAAACAGAAGAAACAATGTTTAAAATGGCCCATTTTCACTTTTCTATGTGACAAGGCAAAACACCTGCAGTGGGACAATCATTTTGTAAGTAAAGCTCCATTATATCTGTAATAAGAGACATAATGCACAAGCATGACATAGATGACATGACGTCTATTTATCAGAATGACACATGAGACGGTAATGATCCTTTTCAAAAGCAGTATTTTCAAAAGACTGACTTTTTCCTCATTCCCAATTTAACACAAATGACCCATTATAAGAAAAACAGAAAAACAACTCTGCTTTTTCGCGACTGCTCGGCAAAATAGGCACACATGTTCGGAAAGTGCAAGAGGAAGAAGAAGTAGCAGCCTCACATTACCTGCCCTGCCCACCACCGTCGGTGGCGAGAGGGGAAAGAGAACTGAGAGAAGTGGCAGAGGCATGGAATAATTTGCAGCTGTTCGAGAAGCATAATAATAAAAATTCTTGCAACTCCACAAAATGTAGGTATTATTACCTACATTATTATATTTATTTTTTCAACAGAGCATTCACAGTTTCCTCCATTTTCCTTGTCGTGATCATCATCCATTATCCTTATTATTATTTGCAGTTGCTTGTCTGTCAGGTAAGAAAGAGCGCAAGACTTCATTTCGTGTGTCATTCCTCGTAGAAAAAAGAGGAGACTGCAAATAATAAATTGTGCCAAAAACCGAAAAAAGAGATAGAGCAGAGATAGAACTGCTTGTTTTGGTTCAGGATCGCCGAGAAAATATCAGTAGACATCATCGCCCTCTACTAACTGTTTAATCAAGGCAGTCTTCACCACCTTAAAATAAAGTATATTTCAACAGGGTGGACACAGACTACACAGTGAAATGTGAAATGAAATGCTGTTTGAAACGTTTCTCTAGTTTTTATTTAGGTATGTATTTATTTTTGGGACACCCACGCGATAAATATGCATAATATCTTGAAAGATATACGACGTGTGTAGAAAATTCTTATTTAGAGATGAGCGTGTGTGCTATAATACTGATGACCTTTCTTGTCATACCTATTATTGACCCTATTTAAAAGTCATCGTTGGTGGAGAGAATTCGTAAACACTATGAATCTTAAAAATACGCCCGCAATAAAATAGAAACGTAGAAGAAAATCCCAGTGGACCTTTCAAACAAAACTGACTTTGGAATTACAAAAAAAATATGACTTTAGAAACCAGAAGAGGCAGAGACAAGAATATTATCCAATAAAGCTAAGAAGCGTCATTAAAATAAAGTACGGAAATTTGACTGGTTAATCTTAATACGGGGCTGTTGCGGTTAAAATAAAAAATGACACAGCTCATGAAGTATTTTTTGTTGTTGTTTCAAACGTTCCATTCCATTCCTTTCGATTATAATTTTAGTCATGATAATATCATATCATGATGAAATGATGAGGTGATGGAGCAAAGTAAAAATATGCGGAGTGAAATTATAGACTATAGTTTCTCAAGACAGACATCTTGGGAGAGAAAAAACTCCTATAATGCAAAAGCCAATTCATTTTATCACTTTCATTCAAAAGTATGTATAAAGCCGCTCTCGTAGGTTCGGTGGTGGTTTCCTATCTGAACCTACGTTTATGTCGTGCTATGTGTGAACATTTTTAACAGCATAGTGCTAATTTCCAAAACGTTCAGTATGTGCACAAGTGGAAGGAGGAAAATCCCAAGGAAGTTATCTCCGAGAAAAGGAATTCTGCCTTTGCTTGCGTGCACCACTCTAGGTTCCGGATTCCCTCATCGTCAACGACTTGAAACCACATACAACAAAATATGGAAGCTCACTGTTCAGAGAGTGAGAATGAATCGGAGAGAGAATGCAAGTAGCAGAGGCAAAGGCACATTAGCCGGTATTTCTCTTCATGTGCGCTTTGGCTCATGGCCAGGGTAAAAGCCGAGTATCAACATCATGTTTAAAAAGTGAAGATGGAAAAAAGTTGTTGCTTACTACTATGTTGCTCGACTGTAGTTTCTCTAAGCTAAAAATAGACTTACAAACTCCACAGACGAGAATTTCAAGTGGGTTTTTTTGTAAAATGCTCGAGAAAAACTTAATGTTCGAAAAAAATTTAATGAAAATCCCAATCTTTTTGGGCTGCTTATTAATTAGGCAACAAACAAAATTTGTTTAAAAACAAGTATTTAGTTTCATGAATAATTATGCGCCATGTAGCCCGAATTCCCAGTTCTAAATGGTGACCATGTGTGTGACCCGGCGACTTAAAAACTTTACAATTTTGAAATGAAGCCAGAATTTTGAAAATATAAAAATATTTTGAAGGATGTGCAAAAAAGCGTTCTTTTGTTTACCTTTGGAAGGACGTAGGCGTCGTGCTCACTTGTTGACCAGTGGGTGTCCCTGGCGTCTGCAAAATCTGTTGCTGACCACCACCAGCGCTTGCAAGTTGCTGTAAATGTTGCTGAGACGAACTGCTCACAGTCCTCTGTTGTTGCACTTGTTGTTGTTGCTGGCCTGTTAAGTTTCATTGTTGTTGAGGTTGATTGTTGTAGCATTGTATGCAGGGTACGATGAAAACGAGCACACACACACCAAAATGAAAATACAATAATTAATTAGTTCCAAATTCTCAATTATCCTAACATCATATTATGTCACGGCTCAAAAAAGGGGTGAAAGTTTCTTTTTAGTTGCATTTGCATTGCATGGCTCATCAGCTTTAATATTTATTTGATGGGTAAAAATTTTTGCCTTTTTTGGAGTACTTTTTTGTGTAAAGTGATAATAATTATTGCGTTTATAAGCATATTTAGCATTTGCGTAGCATTGAGCATTTTAAAATCATTATTGTATTTTTTGTTGTTTTTAAAACTCCATTGACTGATTTATGGAGATGGGAAAGAATCAGCAGCGAATAAATTATTGCTGTAAATAAAATCAATTATACGCTACTGCAGTACAGTGTACAACTCGCTTTTTTAGTCTAGCACAAGTGTTCAAAATCAACCTTACCAAACCTCTATTCGCAATTTATCTAAAACTATATCTGGCACAGACTGCAAGATTCGCAACTGAAAATAATAATAATAATAACTTTTGTGTCTCCATTTTGTACGCTACATGCATTCATTCATTTTCTCTACCGGAGGACATTTTTTTTGTTTGGAACGTTTCTCATTCATAACATAACTGCACTATATATTTTTTAAGTACTTCCGGCTACACTCATGACATTATGATTATGACTCATCCTTTCCATTAAAAGTTATGAAATTTAAAAATATATTAAAAAGCAATTAAAAGCTCCAAATTAATTTTACCAAGCTGCACAAAGCTTAATTGTTGCTGCTGGCTGAATTGTTGAGTGCTTTGCTGATGCATTTGATAAGAGGTAGAAGAGGATTGCTGACCACTACTGGTGAAAACATGTTGCTGGGTGGTCTGTCCTTGGACGCGTTGCTGCTGCACGGTTGTTTGTTGACGGAAACTTTGTTGCGTCGATTGTTGCTGCTGCTGCGTCTGTTGCACTTGTCTTTGTTGCTGATCCATTGTTAAGAATTTCACTATGATAATGAATCACGAAAATGAATAATAAAAAATTCTGGATTGTCCTTAACTGAACACACTTTTCGCTAAGTGATATCGTGTCCACACATTTTATGTTTTCCTTGAAATAAATCACACAGAAATGTACAAATTGGCTTTCGAAGAGAGAGAGATAGAGAGAGAAACACAAATTAACAACACAGAGATGATTATTATGTAAAACTATTAAAATTTATATTATTTAATATAACCGTAAATTATATTTTTCGTCAGTTTATTTTTACTCTCGTTGGTAAGTTGTTTAAATTAGAATTAATTTATATGTTACTCTCTGTGTATCAAAACTACTACTGACGATGTCTTTAAAAATACGGATGAAAACGATCCAGAATATTTTTTGTCTTTTAAATGTCTCTCTGCAAGAGAGTGTATAGAGAGAGTCAATCTCATTGCAGTCTTGCAATCACAAACATTACTTCATTTTTGAGTCATAATATGAGTCAGTGCTGCTATGTGTTCGAAAGATGTACCCGAGATTTTTTTCCCTGTACCAAACGTGTGTCTACCGGAGTATAAAACGGTTTATTTTTAGATGCATGAGAAGATTTTCGAAACGAGTCTCTTTCCTCATCTTTGATGATGATGAAAAAAAGTTTTTCGCTTTCCTCTGGCTTCATTATTAGAGTCACCGTGAGAGTCATAGTCAAAGTGTGCTGTGGTGGCGATGCGGTGGTGACCGAAAAAAATTGGAGAGTAACGTGGTGGCACACACGAAGAGATGCTACATATTTCTTGTTACTTGATACGTACGCGAGTAGGAAATTCGAAAGGGTGTGATGTGAGTGTTCGGAAGTGACGGTGGTGTGGGGATGCAATGGCAGTCGCAGCAGTGCAATTGCTCGGGTGGACGAATCTCCTGCTATGCAAGTATAATGCATGTTGCTCGTTACTTATGTCTCTGGTGGATTGCAACTTACATGTTACATAATGTCTGAAAAGTCTCAGAGGGGCTTGAGCTTGAGCCGAGCAATTGCATTGATTTTGTTCGAGGAGATTTTGGATGGGTTGTTGTGAGTCTTGTAAATCCCGAAGAAAAATATCCTCCTGATATCCTAATCCTTTATTGATGGTGATAGAAGAGCAATGTTTCGTGTCGATGTCTTGTTTTTCAGCTATACAATGAAATTGTTTTTTTCCGAGTTGAATGTTGATTGTTCTTCTAACGATCACAATGACCCCTACACAGAATGTACATTGAAGAAAAGCATCACATTCCACCCTGTTGCTCAGTCGTCAATCGAAAGAAATAAAATTGGAAACAAGAAAAAGTAAAACGGTTGGAAAAGTGGCGATGACTGAGATAAGAAAGGGGAAAACAAGTTCATTATTGAATTGCCTTTTGTTTTTCGTTTCTTAAACTTTGACTTTTACAACAATTTTGTTTGAAAGAGATATTCATGTGAGTAACTGGTGATGTAATTACAATTATGGGAAACGGAAGATTAATTTTTATCCTTCAAGGTTCAAGACAATATAATTGTTTTCTTCAGCTTTACGTATATTTATGCTCTTAAGAAAAATGTCACATTTTCATAATTTAAATTGTTAAATAATTAATCAACAAATAGTGACACAACGCTGAGGTAGCTCCAAATTAATGCAAAGTCTGAAACTCAGATTTTCTTTCATCAAACAGTAAATAAATTGCATTTCTTGAGATTTATGAATTGTATGAAGCAGGGGCAATGAGAAACAATGTCAGACTCTGTAATATAAATAGGTATGCAAATGTAATAATGACATTATGTGTGCTAGTTTGTGTAAAAAAATTAACTGGAATATTATCAACTTAACAAACAAAATTTCATGTGTTGCATCAATTTTTATTGTAAACAAAATAATCAGTCATTAATGTGTGATTGAAACACACTGTAGATTAAAATAAAAATAATTACAAGTCAATTTTTACTCAAATATAATAATAACAAAACATTATACATCCAAGTTCCAAGTTTAGTGAACAGGCCTATTTCATCAAACCTACGGCAATTGTCCATTTACCTTGATTTAATTTGTTTTGACTTGAGTCTTTCTCTTCCTAATCTCAACGCCATTCTTAACAGCGGGTCACTCGAATGTTCAGTCCTCCTTTCAATGTCTATCATTTCAACATATGAATTTCCTAAGAAGTTACCAAACTTAGTAGCAATTTCCTTCCAGTCCGGCTCAGGCATCTGCACTAAATTCTCTTTGATAGATAACAAGAACTCCAAATCTTTAAAAACGTTGTCTTTCGGACGTTGAACAGCCTGCTTCAATTTTTCAATTACAGATGTAGAAGTATTTTCGATAGCAATAGATGAAGTGGCAAGCTGCTTCTTTGGGGAGACATGATGACCCTCTGGAACGACCCGCGTTGGAAGTGTCTCGGAAGTTATGATGGCATCTCTGCCACTCGTAGCAGGTGACTGCTGACCGCTTGTACATTTACGTCTAGTAACCTCTGTCGTTTCCTTTACAACAGAAGGTTCTGCTGACTGCCTGAGATTTGTCCCTTCCAATTCCCTTTGATCCTTTGTGAACACCAAGTGTCTTAGAACTCCCGGTTTTGTTACTTGCTGTGAACACTCTTCGTTTGGAATTGGAAATCTTCTCCTTACCGGAGTGTCTGACGACCCAAAAGGGGCAAACCAATTCCCGTTTTCTTTTTGCACCTTGTTTTTACGAGATTTCCCTGCTAATAAGTCCATTGTCATTGTGGGCTTGACTATTCGCGGTTTTACTTTTTCTCGTTCGTATAAAACATCTCTACATTCTTCGGGTTGAAGCTTTTTATTGAAGTACATTTCCGCTCTCTTATCAGCATCGTTTGAAATAACAGCAGCCTTGTTCACTAGCGCAACAAAGGTCCGCCGTGCCGCCTGCTCCTCTCTCATCTTCTTTTTCAGATTCTTCACAGTCCGCCTCCATTGTCGAAGAATCTTGAGAGTCTTCCCAAATGTTCATAATGTTATCGGAGGCTCTGGGTTCTGGGGTTTTGAAATCTATATAGAGAAGTAATTAGATTCTATAAATGATATTTTAGAACTTCTACAAATAGTAACAGATTAAACTATTTCTCGTTCAAATAAATTCTTGCCTTTTGCAATATATCGCAGCAGGGCGGACCACCCAGTTTTTTAAAGTCAATACAAAAAATAAAATTAATGCGTTCTTTAATATTTTAGTAGTTCCAACTTAACAAATTGCACTTAAAGTTAAGGATTTCTTTATTTATTGCTCAGAGCGGGGGCAAAGACCAAGACGGGAAGCGGGAGAACTTGCAAAGACATGGAGGTATGGAGGAGAACAGAGCAAAAGAAAAATGTCATGAGAATATTGAGAATCTCATGAAGCAGTCAACGTAAACCTTGTAAACTAAAATGTAAAACATGTAGGTTTGAATTAGATTGACAATTGGCAGTGGTAGAGGACGCGCATGAAGACAATGAAATCGGAGCCGGAGCATTTGTTTTTGCATAGACTCATGCTGTCGCACTTGCTGTCCCCGTATTTACTCGGTGTTGCATGGGTGTTGCATTGCTTTATTTGCATTTGTATAAAAAAGCATTTTTGCTCATATCGCATATCGTACTGCTTTTGCTACTTGCTAATGAGCTGACTCTGCTCGTGCTCGTAGCCCGTGCCCGTGCCCCGTGCCCACTTCTAAGACCTCACAGCTGAGCTCTTTTACAGGCAGACGCAGACTGGCTGCAATCTGCATGTTGTGGGGGTGGTTCTTGACTTGACTCTTTAACTCAATTTGCTACTGCTGCTGCTGAACCACATTTGCACACACCATGTCGAATTTTTAGATTTTGTCGATGATAAATGATGATGTGTGATGTGTTTTTATAATAAAAAGAGTTCATCATTTCTCAACCGTGAAGGCATTTGTTTTTAGAAAATTTATGAAGCATGTAAGAAAGAATGTAAGAAGTGTTTTATTAGAGTCTTGTGCCTAATTTAATCTTTACCTTCTACACTTTCAATTCAACTTTTGAATTTTGTTCATGCAGTTTTGTTTATCTGACGAAATTTAAATACAAAGAGTGAATTGAACAGCATTAAGTATTATTATTCATTTGAGGTTATTACGTGTGTAATATGCGGCCTGAGCCACCTAAAAAGTAAATATGAAATTGGTAGTGGCACTCACACTGATCACGCTGATTTGTAGTAACAAATTACGTAAAATTTGCAGCAGTTAGTGTTAGTTGAATTGTTACAGCTTCGTTTCGTATTCGTGTTATGTCATGGTTTACATGCATTCAGATGGAAAGAACGTTTGGAATGTGGCAGTTGTGTCTGTAATCAACTCATTAGTATGAAACATGAAGATTCGGTCAGAAGCAGAAGCTGTGGGACCCCGGAAATCCGTCAAAAAATTAGATTTTTACTGCTGATTGCGAAAAAAGAGTAACGTGGCACAGGTAATTATCTCGCTTATAACTAACACATATTTTTATTTTTAATTCATATATGAATCGTGCGTGAGGTGAATTAAAGAGTTTTAACAGTTTGAACTCTTAATAGAGCAGCCAAGTTAGTACAAGTCCCATTCACAAGACCAGAGGAGTGTAGAAATTTGACGTACAGAGAGGACTCACAAAGTGATAATTATCCAACCATCATAAACGTAAATTTGGTTCGTAAGGATGTCATTTAAGGTTAGCATACTCAGTCGAAATGATAATTATTATTTTCATTTTATGTGATTATTTCAATTTCTCTCATAATTCTGCTCTTTATGTTTATAGAGGGAAACTCCATTAGACCTCCAACTTCACAGGGCTGCAATTAAAGGTGATCGTAACATCATTTTGAAAGTCCTCAATACTGGAAGAGTGCACGTGGATTGTCGAGACAAGGTTGGCCGAACAGGAAATAATATGTGATGTAATGTTTATTGCTATCAAAATAAAATACATAAGTATTAAAAGAATTTCCGTTACTTTAAGGATGGAACGACACCATTGATGTTTTCCGTTGCCCGAGGTCATTTCGAATGCGTTCAAGAGCTATTAGAACAAGGAGCTGATCCAAATGCTAGACGAATCGAAGTATGACAATTAATTTTTATACCTTTATCACCCTCGTGTTGCAACAGGAATTGAACATTTTGCTTGTACATATTGTAATAGACTGGCGCATCTTCACTGTTCCTCGCCTCCCAAATCGGAGATTTAGACATTGTAAGGTTGCTTATACGTAACGGTGCAATCATTGACCATCCTAATCTCGTAAGTCCAACCCTAGAAATATTCTCTCGCTCTCTATGGTGCATTTTAATAATTTCACGGTTGCTTTCATCAAGGATGGAGGAACCCCGCTCTTTGTTGCATGTCAAGAAGGTCACGAGCCAGTAGTTAGAGAACTTTTAGCAGTTGGCGCAAACCCAAATCAGCATATGAAAGACCGTGCAACTCCATTGTTTGTTGCATCTCAAAATGGACACTGTCACATTGTTCGCCTCTTGCTCCAACGCCGCGCCATGATTGACTACAAACGGACTGATGGTGCTACACCGTTATGGATTGCCGCTCAAATGGGATGGGCGGATGTGACTTGCTGCCTCCTTGAGCATGGTGCTTACGTTGACGCTCTTCGCAATGACGGCGCTTCTCCGTTGTTTAAAGCTGCTCATAAAGGATTTTTGGATGTTGTTCGAGTTCTCCTGCGCAAACGACCCAATCTAGGAATACTGCCCATCGGGGAGAGTGCGCTCCACGGCGCAGTTATGTTTGGACATTTTGATGTTGCAAAAGTCCTGGTGAAAGTTGGATCGAGTCCATCTCTGCCAAACCAGGATGGTACAACGGCTTTAGATCTTGCCGTCAAACTTAAAATGACTGGTATTGCAGATTATTTTAGAGCAGTTATTAAAAGTAATGATGCTAAAGACAAAAATAAGCAGAAGACCATTGCTACTGAAAATGACGCAACCATTGCGCCGAAAGGTTAGAGTAAAGAACTTAAAGGCCAGAGAAGTTTAAGCAATAACAAATCGAGTCTTAAGAAAACAAGAGAAATTATAAATCTCAAATCTGGAATACTAATATACCCATGTCTGCCCATTTAAACGCATTCCCAGCTTTGGAAATTGTACGAGTCAAAATTTAATTTTAAAAGTGTATTTGTTGTATCCATAAATCTACGTTCGGCGACAAAGTGCCTTGGTTTTGTCAGTAGCAAAGATGCAGAGGGGTAGGAACTAGGAAGTCATATAATGAGCATTTCTCACTAAACATTCATCAAACAGCTATCGTGGCACTTAATATTTTAACTAAATTTTCACTAAACGTCGCATTTTTGTACATTAAACAAATGCACAAATGAACAGAATAACTTTTAACTATACTGGAACTGAAAACAAAGTTGAGAAGTAACAAAGTGACTACATTTTGTAGCGATTTTGTACTTGTAGTCGTCGTGGTCGTGAGTTGTGATGTTTGGCGAAGTCATTGTTTTATGCAAAAACGAGCTACTAATCGATCTCCACAACTAACAAACCAAAAGACAGTTTCATAACTACTAACTGCACATATCAATTTCAAAAATTTCTTTTTTTTTCTTTCCGTGAGATGACATGTGGTCCAGAGTCCAGAACATTACTAAGATACTTACATACATTATTCATCGCATTATAGATGTTTGGTATATTCCAAATTACAGATGCACAGTGATCTAAATCTATACCTGCCAAATCTAGCGTCATCATAACCGTATGACATACGTAAGACTCGCTCCTGCCCGTCCATTGTCAGGACATGATTTAATACCGTATTGCCAATACCGTCTAGATTTTTAATGTCTAAGAAATTCCATTAATGGAAACATTATTCAGGCAATGCTCTCAGATCAAATACCCTTTGATTGAAGTAAAGAAATTCTGACATGTCTTGAGAAGACATTGTCACAAAATCACTTCTCATTATATGGGAAACGAAGTATTGTAATTGTATTTAAGCATAGAGTGAAAATCGACAAATCGTAGATTATTTGCAAGTAGAATTTTGCAACAGGAACCTTTAACTAACAGTGAAACTAATTTAGTAACAGGCAGGTGCTTTTCCCGTGATACAAATTATACGAGAGTTTAATTTATAGTACACACAAGTAATTATACAATCATAGTCAATTAGTAGAAAACTTATTTATAACCAGTTTGTGGTGAAGGCTAAAAATTGCTATAATAATTATGCCATGTTTACCTTATTTCATGGTGTCGACACAAACATTTATACAGAATTAGCTAACACAAATTGGTAGAGGGGTACCTCTAAGACTTGACCTTATAATATAATGTAGCCTTATGCAAATGCGTGGATCTGTTACCGAGATGATAACCGAGTTAGTGCTATTAGAACACTATAGAAAACAAGAAAACTATAGATATGAACATTCCACCGAATTCCAATCGAAAGAAATGAATATGGGAAGACGAAAAAAGTAAAACCGTTTTCTTTTCTTTAGCTCTCCCACCATAATCAGCTTTAAGTAAACTTTATTTTTTTATGTAATACATAATGTAGCGCACAGAAAAAATGTCACATTCACATAATTTAAATTTTCAAACTAATTAACAGTTCTAACAAGTACATAATTATTATAATCGTTTAGTAATCACACACCGTTTCACGTAGCTCCCAATTCAAACTTTTATTTTGAACCTGCCTAAATACATATGTATGTATTTATTCTGCTCGATCGAATCTAATCTTCCAAAATAGTACACATCTATAAACAAGCTCATAAAATTGTGCATCATCATTGCTTATTTCTGTTTC